>JAAAXO010000185.1:0-87010 GCA_011799875.1 Thinopyrum elongatum | reverse complement strand
CAACATCAAACACGTGAGCAAATCTAAACATCATAACTGTCAGCGTTCTTCGAGGAGCCAGTTATTTTGGCGGTTTTTTTTTTTTTTCCCTCATGATCAGAATTCATCTCCACCGTGGTCTTCACTTGTAATCAGAGCCAAGGCTCCTCATCATAGTCACTAGCGGACTCATAACCACCATACATCAGTGCAATCATAACACCGCAGGAGATTGGCATTATCTCGCATAATGACCTCTTACCTTACAACGACGAACAAATAATATCATGTGGTGCCTGTTGATGCCCTAGATGAAGAGCTTGGGAAGGGCCCAGAAGGGTGTACTCTTGGGCAGATGGTGGTGGTTGTGCCTGTTTTCTGTATCTCGGTTGGATTTGAGTGCTGAAGTCTGTGGTGACCGCAGTAGGACGTGTGGGGTAGAGGATGCATGCCTAATTTTTTTTTTTTTTTTTTTTTTTTTTTTTTTTTTTTTTTTTTTTTTTTTGCTTTTTTGTTCTTTTTTTTTTTTTTTTTTCTTTTTTTTTTTTATTTTTTTTTTTTTTTTTTTTTTTTTTCTTTTTTTTTTTTTTATTTTTTTTTTTTTTTATTTTTTTTTTTTTTTTCCGGTGTCCATGATGAAGATCGACTGCCAGAAATTAGTCGCGCAATGCTGTCGATCCTGCACTTCCGTTCAGACTTTTATCAAGCCAGATGGAATAAACGAGTGATATTATATTACTCTTATACTCTAGAATTGTCTGGATCTCTCTATTAATCACCCATGAAACGTCAAGCATAGCTTCATTCTCCTCAACAATTACCAACATCTAATCATGCCCAGTTTGTAATTCCTGATAATATTCTTCTAAAGAATTTTTTCCTTGTCTAAGCCGCTGCAATTTTGAAGAATTCACGTTGATAAGATGGTGTAGAACCCAAGAGTACGCCATAGCAGTTTTCAAGCAGCCCACGTAGATTGGAATAGGATATAATCTACAATGTTCAGACACCATACACATGCAACTAGTGAAAGCACAAACAGCAGCAGCAACACGCGTTCCTCGGGATATTGTAAAACATGTAAACGTTGTTCAGTTTCTAACTCCCAAGTAAGATATATATCAGGAACAGATCTACCCTCGAATGGTGGAATATTTCAATTGAATTAGGAAGATGGTATGATTCGTACCGAGTGGTGGTGCAGGCCTACCATTGCGATTATTTGGAATGTGGAACGAAATGGTGCTGGTGGTTGCCACTAGTTATGATTTGGATAAAAATCTAATAAATAATAGAAAGCGTAATAATCAATCATAATACCAGTTTAGTCCACCCGCTATCTATCTTTCGCCCTTTTTTTGCCCACTTTCTCTTCCCCCTACCTCTACACCCCTCCTACCCCACACATCGTTCTCCTCATACCCACCCCACCTTTTTCCCCTCCCTCCCGACTCCGCCTCCCCTTCCCCCCTCCCTCCTATACCACCCTGCTTTTCCTCTCTATCTTCCACTCCCCCCCTCCCCCCTCTCTCAACCCCCTTCCTTCCCTCGCTTTTAGCACCTCGCCGCCTCTCACTCCTTACCAACTCCGGCCAGCCCCTCCCCTGCTTCCCCTTTTCTCTCTTGTCCCCCTCTCGAACCTTACTCCCCTTCTCCCCGAACGCACCCCCTCCGCTTCATCCCCGAGCTCCTTCCACTTTTAGAACTGTCCAGTCCTTTTCCCACTTCATCCTTCTTTCTCTTCTTATGGGGCCTGATCCACATGGAAAATGTTTCCTCCCGCCTACAACCTATTATTCATCCTAATTCATACCTCCTTTTCCCCGCGCCCTTCTCCTATCTTTTTACCAATCTATGTGGCACAGCAGCAGCAGGGCAGGAGCCACAGCAGAAGCATCCACAGTAGGTACAGCAGCCCAACAGAAGTTGGGCCATCCTCAAGAGGAACACGCTTCGCTATCCGAACTGATTTGGAGGGGGCGTGGTTGTTGTCGTTGCAGAGGTGCGACATGATGAGGACATGAATACCTTGGATACGACCAAAAATATTGCATACATGTATAATTTGTGAGGTGATTTCTCATGCAAACTATGCAATAATTTATTTGTTCAATCCAGGACAAAATACTTCACAACACTTTGGCCATGTCTAATTGCAGGTGTATGGGGACATTTGTTACAATTTCACTATGAAGATAAGGGAAAACGAGAAGTTTAGGTGCTGTTCAAAAAGTCTCTCACGTCACTTGTGGAGCCAAGAGAAGATAGAGTCCAAGCGCTCACGTTCTGGATTCAGATTCGGACTTGCCCCACAATACATACCTGACTCAAAACGCCAAGAAACTTTTCATACGGACTCCGATATTGGGTGATCTTTTTTTGTTGCGAAAGTAGATTTCGTGCTCTTTCCACCCATTGGATTAACCTTAAAATTCATCGGAGCTATGAGTTATCGACGAAACATCTGAAGCTGTAGAAGAATCCGAGTCAATAACAAAGTTCAAAGGTGTTGCATCACCTCCCACTTGGGACCATGAGCCTTGTACGACTAGGGCTCGTTTTAGGCTGCCTTGGGAACGTCTCCCACTCCTTTTGCCCGCCACCCTTACTCATATATAAGTAGATCCATCTAGTAGCTTTTCCTTGGATTGTTAGTTAAAAGTTAGGGGGGGGGGGGCCCCCCCCCCCCCCCCCATGCAACTTCGTGTATTCGTTTGTGTCCAACGACCAGACCAAGACCGCTTTCGGATCCCACCATATCAATACTTCATCTCTATTCGCAATATAAGATGGCATTATCATATTCTTGCTTGTTATTCTTGATTGCAGTGCAGGAAGAGACCTTCGTGGTCAGGCTGATCGTGCTTCCAAGATCGTCAGTAACCTCAGGAGATTGGTTTAGCGATTGCTAAGGCGCAAGGCGTGACGTTTTAGTCGGATCGTCAAAGTCGTCCTCCACAATCGATAGTTACATATCATCGAAAGAATCGGGACACCCCGCCTCTATCAAGTGGTATCAGTTTTCAGGTTGCTCGGTGAGAATTTCCGTTTTCCCTAGATT
Organism: Thinopyrum elongatum; assembly: GCA_011799875.1. NCBI lineage: Eukaryota > Viridiplantae > Streptophyta > Magnoliopsida > Poales > Poaceae > Thinopyrum > Thinopyrum elongatum. The sequence goes on along the minus strand of JAAAXO010000185.1, from coordinate 83,970 downwards.
AGATTTATTTTCTTACCTATTTCCAAAAAAAAATAGCCACAAAAAAAAAGTTAGATCTATTCATCTTTGTCGCAAGCCAGTCTGAGCCTTTGCAATTTTCTTTTTCATTGCTTGCATAGTGAAATATCGGTTAACATCGTCGTGCGAGTTGCTGGTCTAGTGTTTAGTTAGTTTAGAGTTTCGAGTTCTGTTACAATTAGTCACGCCGCCGCCTGCACGTTATTCCTTCGATGTCCACCATTCCCATCCATCAATTTCCAAAATCGTGCTACCCACCATTCATTGTCCTAATCATATTGACGGCGTTACACTCTGTGCTTGATCCAATCTACATCTTATCTAGTGTGTTTTGGAAAGAGGGAGAGGAGAAAAAAAAAGTAAAAAAAAAAAAGACAGAGAAGAAAAAAAGAGAGAAAGAAAAAGAAAAAAAGTGTGAGGAAAAAAAGAGAGCAGAAAAAAAAAACAAAATTCGTGATCATCTAGACTCAATCTCGTAGCTGAATCCGGATGGAAACTTTTGCGCAGGTTCAGTAAAAACAGGCATATCTTGTTCGTACGAATCTGTTTGGCTACGTGAGTACTCAAATTAAAGCTCGTGACGAGCCGCATCTAAATAGTTGCGAAGCTAGTTCAATATTTGAGACCTCAAATCGCTTCTAAATAGGTCTTTTTGCTCTCCGAAGTTCGCAGAACACAGCTTGTTCCAGTTTCTTCAGGGCCAGTTTTAGATTTTTGACTCCTCAGTTTTATCAACTCGGGAATTTAGTGACTTCTTTTGCGATTTGGGGGGTTTGAAAAGCTTGCAGTCCCCAGGCCATTCTTGAGAAAACAATTACAGAGGAAAATGGCAAAAAACCTTTTCCAGAGGGAGTTGGAGACAAAGTTGTGGTATACTACTTGTGAGTAGTTGTTTCTCATCATTATCTTTACTGCCATTGTGATCTCACTTATATCTTGCTATCCAGAGCTACTTTCATATCTTTATTGATGCTAGTTGTGCTACGCCGTGACTCCATTTTTTAGTGCTTCTAGGCTCGCGTCTCTAGTTCCGTCAGCCTAGGACCAGCACCAGTATCGTCGTGAGCGTTTATCACACATGCATCTCTGAATTGTTATTGCTAATATTTTGCTACCTATATAGCCAACCAGCTCCATATATTTCTACACAGTGTATACATACGTTCACCTGCAATCGCTTTACTCAATTCTTCGGAGTGATTTTGAACCGCGTTGACCGTCACCACCTGCGCATGGGTAAGACATTGATAAGATATTGAAAACATATTGCTTACGTGAGAGGCTTACCACCACATTCCTAGTAGTTCATAGGAACATTATTATCGATTTTTTTGTTTCTACTAATCATTGCAGGTTCCGAGTTGTTAGTTCTTGGGCTTCATCGATCGTGGGAGATTTGCCATCACCTAAGAAAATGCAAACCGCCACAAGAGGAGCAATACATCAGAATGCACATAATCAGGTTAATGTTCATGCCCCATTTATGGCGTTTTAGGCCTGATTTATATATTGAATGGGAGTACAAAATTAAATGCTATCTTTGCTTCCATAATTTTGATGAGCGTGGAAATCAAGCTGCGCGTTAGTACTTTTAGTAGCTTGCTTTAGTTTGGCTGGAGTGAATATTGTCGGTTAAACCCTGATTTATACCTACTACTTGGGATGATTTAAAAAACTGTCAGGAGATAGTTCGTTGATGTTTATATACTCGTGGGGGGGGGCATGATTAAAAAATTACAACATTAAAACAAGGCACAAAATTTCCAAAAGGCACAACAAATAAGACAATTTAAAACAAACGCATTATTAAAACAATGAAATACAAATAATTATCCGGGCAAACAAATAACTAACAAAAAAAAGAAAATGACCGGTAACAAAATATTATGATGATTTACAAAATACATTTGCACTCATTGTTAGAGGAAGTTGAAGAAGATTTATTGGATAGATTTGGGGAGGATTAAACCGTGAATTCAAGAGATATAATTCATAAGAGTGTTATTCCTATGGACCATTTGTTTCGTTTGCTTGCAAAGCTGAACAGGAAATAAAACGACGTGTTGCCCACAAGGAGAACAAGTGCACGATGCACATTCCAAGTGTTGATATAGATGTTTCTTTAACTACGAGGCGTACTATGACAAACCACATCAGTGTTACGATGACTAATCATCTCCACCATGTGACACATCCCACCGAGAGTGCCTACATCATTCTGAGTGACCTAAGAGGTAATGACAAAGGTACATATTTCCACGTTTCACATGAGAATGATGATCCTAGTTAACTTAATACATCAGTCTTGTGAGTTACCTATTGATTTGGTCACGTCACATATTTTAGAGCAAATTGTGTTACTGTCAGAATGCCGTCATGTGATCCCCCCCACACAAGCTGAAATACCAACAAGTTTTGGGCACAATGACTTAATGTGATGCCAAAAGAACCAATGTTTAATCAGGTGATATGACCTCTAATCTGGTTGATGATTTGATGTTCACAAAAAGAACTTATTGAGATGTTTGCTTATTTAGCATTAGTAGCATGTAAATTTGATGCACAGTAAGGTTTATTCACCAAGGTTGGGATGGTTGTAATGATGAACATTGGCAATCCCTTTGATATGAATAAGAGCTTCACTTTATATGGCAATTGAGTTGCAATATTTTCATGTTATTCTTAAACTTGTGATAATATTTTGGCTTACATTTTTATGAACTATGAAAGTTTACTCATGTATACATGTGTCAGATGGCAAAATCAAGGCGATGTCAAAATGGATGACCTATACATATACAACATGTACACCTAGTCTCTTTGTTAGCCACCATTTCAGATTAAGCAACGACGAGGACGGCTTTGTTTTTCAAGAAGTGGGTAGGATGATGAGGACATGAATACCGTTGGATACGACCAAAAATATTGCATACATGTAATTTGGAGGTGATTTCTAATGCAAAACTATGCAATAAGTTATTTGTGTCATCCAGGACAAAAATAATCACAAACTTTGTGCCATGTCTAATTGAGGGTATGGACATTGTACATTCACATATGAAAGATAAGGGAAAACGAGAAGTTTAGGTGCTGTTCAAAAAGTACTCTCCCGTCACTTTTGGGCCAAGAGAAGATAGAGTCCAAGTCTCTCACGTTATGTGGAGTCAGGATTTCGGACTGAACAGACAATACCTGACTCAAAAGCCACAGACTTTTTCAACGGACTCCGAAATTGGTGATTCTTTTTTTGTTGGAAAGTAGATTTCGTGCTCTTCAACCCAATTGGATTCACCTTAAAATTCATCCGGACTATGAGTTATCGACAGAAACATATGAGCTGAGCAGAATCCGAGTCAAACTCAAGTCCAAAGGTGTTGCATCACCTCAACTTGGGCCCATGAGCCTTGTACGACCTAGGGTTAGTTGTAGGCTGCCTTGGGACTCCTCCCCACCTCCTGGCGCCACCCCTTACGCCTATATAAGTAGACCATCTAGTAGCGTGTTCCTGGGATTGGTTTAGGTAAAAGTTAGCCATGCAAACTTCGTTACTTGTTTGTGTCCAACGACCAGAACAAGACCGCTTTCGGATCCCAACCATTATCAATACTTAATCTATATCGCAATTTCAGATTGCATTATCATATTCTTGCAGTGTCTTTGATGCGTGCAGAATAGACCTTGTGGTCAGCTGATCGGCTTCCAGCATCGTCAGCTAACCTCAGGAGAGTGGTTTAGCGATTGCTAAGGCGCAACGTCGTGCAGTTGTAGTCGGATCGTCAAAGTGTCTCCACCAAATCGATAGTTATCATCTACATCGAAAGACGGGACACCCCGCCTATCACACAGGTGAAGCCGATGGTGGTATGGGGAAGACGCGTGAGCAATTCATTAAACTTGTTATCCAGCTTTGTCGAACGACTCCCATGCATCTATCTTTCCATGGCCTCTTCAAATTGTTTAGCACATCTCCCACTGGCCACTCATCATTTGCTGAAATTTATCATGCAACTACTTGTTCGTTCACTGTTCTCCCAGTCAAATCTCGTCGGCTTGTGATCATTGCCATGGTTAGCAGCAATAGAAACACACAAGAATATGATCCTACAGAATACTAGAAAGTGGTGGTGGGTGGTTTGTGGTGTCACAAATCCGTGCAAGCAAACTCAAATTATTACCAGTTCTTACCCGCAGGCAGTGTGGTGATGGCAACCTTTGTAGTCACAACTTCAGATCTTGGACAAGAGCGATTGCCAGTGTGTCAAACGCACGATGTAGATGTATGTGGAGCTGGGAAGGCTATGATTGGTAGCAAAAAGGGTCAGCAATAATTCAATTCAGAGATGCAATTTAATACAACCCTCTCAAACGACGGTACGGTGCTGGTTCCTAGGCTAGGACCGTGCTAGAGACGCGAGCCGAGAACACTAACAAAAATGCACGGAGCTGCACGGAAACAGGGAGGAGCACACTCGTGAATTTTTTTTTCCTCGTTTTTTTTTTTTTTGCTCCGAACACTTTTTTTTTAAAAAGTCACAATGGTCTAAAAATTGCCTAGCAGGGGGACAGAATTTTCCAGACTGTAGGTAGAAGAACAGACTCCCCGAATATAAACTACGAAAAACTGTAAATCCTCACCGAGCACCTGGGAATCTGATACCACTTGATAGAGGCGAGGGTGTCCTCGATCTTTCGATGAGATGATAGCTATTCATTTTGGGGAGGAGACTTTTGACGATCCGACTACGAAACGTGCGAGGACGTCGCGCCTTAGAATCGCTAAAACCAACTCCGAGAGGTTATTGACCACGCAGGAGACACAATCAAACTGACCACGAGGGTCATCTCCGCAAGCAAAACGAAGAACAAAGCAAGAAACTAAGATTGCAATCTGGAAGTGCGAATATAAGATGAAAGCTTTATTGCCTCAAAGGTGTTGGGTTCTGTGACGTCTTGGTCTGGTCGTTGAAACACAAACGAAGTACGCGCGAGTTGCCGCTATGGCGAGCTTTTAATCTAAACAAAACCCAAAGTCTAAACGGTGCATAAGGGCTGTATATATGGAGGAAGAGGGGGGATTCGTGGGCCCTTGAAGGAGGGGTCCGAAACCAACCCCTATCTCTTGTTTCCCACACATACGGACTCTAAAAATAGCCTATACTCAAGATATTTCGAAATTACAGGGCCTGGCCCAATAATAAGGTGACGCAGCACCATGTAATAGCTCGGCGAAATTTTATGAAGTGGATCCTTGTATTTTCTGTCCAAGCTTCCTGCAATCCTTATGGTGGCTTCAAAGCCTGAAAATCATTCACTTGTAACTCCTTTCTTGTTCCCTTGCGCATGCCATAATCTCCAGGCGGTGAACTTGCCTCCAGGTTCCTCTTTCCTGGTTCCAAGCTAGGCCCTTCATTTGTAAGAAACAAAGGATCCAATTTAAGGCAGAATCAATATTCTCATGAACATTAGGAATCATTACCAAGAAACCGAAATACCGAAATTTAATGGCGTGACGCGAGCTCTAGTAATTGGTCAGTATTGTATATGCAGCAGGGGCTGTGGGTGTAAACAATGCGTATTGAGGTCCTCATCATCCTCCCCTTCTTGAATGAAGTCGTCCTCGACGGATAGCCTCATCTTCCTCACCCAAATTAAGTGCTTCAAATCGTGCCAATGTTAAAAGTGGATAACCCCAAAATCATGCAGGCAGCTACAAGTTTATATGAATTATCATTTATTTTCTCTAACACCCTTAAAAGGACCATCAGCACGTGGCCATTAGCTTTGATTTGCGCAAACAGGGAAATTTATCCTTACGCAATGTAAACAAAAAAGATCTCACAGTGCAAAACACAACATGTTTTTATACCCTTATCTCGCAAGTTTATATTTGCATTCATACAGTCATGTTCTCCTTAGTTACTCATGCATTTTTACGATCAATTCAGCAACGTTGTTTAGCATCAAAATTAACTTCTCCGACGATGGAAGAAGGCAACAAATTCAATAGGGCACGAGGTAGGAAACCATATACAATTCAAAAGGGGAACATCTTGTAGTGAGAATGCAATGAACGATATAAGCAAATCAATATGAGGCAAGCATTCTTCCCACATTTTCTTTGTTATTCTTCCAAAACAGACCCAAGCATAGTAGACAATGTTCGATTGACTACGTCAGTTTGTCCATCGTTTGGGGGTGACATGTTAGTACTAAAAAGCAGTTAGTCCCCAACTTAGCCCATAAACATCTACAAAGTGCTAAGAAATTTAGTATCCGATCTGAAACAATAGTATTTGGCACACCATGCAAGCGTATAATTTCACGAAAGAACAAATCAGCAACATTAACAGCATCATCGCTTTTATGACATGGTATAAAGTGTGCCATTTTCGAGAACCTATCCACGACAACAAATATGCTATCCCTCCCCTTCTTTGTTCGAGGTAAACCTAAAACAAAGTCCATAGATATATCCTCCCAAGGAACACTAGGTACAGGCAAAGGCATATATAAACCATGAGGATTGAGTCGTGACTTAGCTTTTTGACATGTAGTGCAGCGAGCAACAAAGCGCTCAACATCCCGTCTCATCTTTGGCCAAAAGAAATGTGTAGCAAGTACATCCTCCGTCTTCTTTACGCCAAAGTGCCCCATTAATCCTCCTCCATGCGCCTCCTGCAATAACAAAAGACGAACGGAGCTAGCTGGAATGCATAGCTTGTTAGCACGAAACACAAATCCATCGTTAACGACGAGCTTGTTCCATGTTCTCCCTTCTTTACAATTCTGCAATACATCTTTAAATTCAGCATCATGCACATATTGATCTTTGATGGTCTCCAAACCAAATATTTTAAAGTCAAGTTGTGAAAGCATAGTATAACGACGAGACAATGCATCAGCAATAACATTTTCTTTACCCTTCTTGTGTTTAATGACATAAGGGAAAGTCTCAATGAATTCAACCCATTTAGCATGTCTACGGTTCAGTTTGGCTTGACTTTTAATATGTTTCAAAGATTCATGATCAGAATGAATAACAAATTCTTTGGGCCATAAATAATGTTGCCATGTTTCCAAAGTCCGAAGAAGAGCATATAATTCCTTATCATAAGTAGAGTAATTCAGACTAGGCCCACTCAATTTTTCAGAAAAGTATGCAACAGGTTTGCCATCTTGTAATAACACACCTCCTAATCCAATTCCACTAGCATCACATTCAAGCTCAAAAGTCTTATTAAAATCAGGAAGTTGGAGTAAAGGAGCATGTGTTAACTTATCTTTCAACACCGTGAAGGCTTCTTCCTGTGCGGTACCCCAAACAAAAGGCACATCCTTCTTTGTAAGCTCGTTGAGAGGTGCAGCAATGGTACTGAAATCTCTCACAAAACGCCTATAGAAACCAGCGAGGCCAAGGAAACTCCTCACTTGTGTGACCGTTCTGGGCTGCGGCCAACTCTCAATAGCTTCAATCTTGGCTTTATCAACTTCAATTCCCTGTGGAGTAACAACATAGCCAAGAAAAGATACTCGGTCGGTGCAAAAGGTGCACTTCCCAAGGTTACCAAACAAACGTGCATCACGTAGAGCAATAAAAACAACACGTAAATGTTCCAAATGTTCCTCCAAAGATCTGCTATAAATCAATATATCATCAAAGTAAACTACCACAAATCGTCCAATGAAAGCACGTAAAACTTCGTTCATTAATCTCATGAAAGTACTAGGCGCATTAGTTAACCCAAAAGGCATGACTAACCACTCATATAAACCGAACTTAGTTTTAAATGCTGTTTTCCATTCATCTCCCAATTTCATACGAATTTGATGGTATCCACTACGCAAATCAACTTTGAAGAATATTGTAGAGCCACTCAATTCATCAAGCATATCATCTAGCCTAGGAATAGGATGACGATAACGAATAGTAATATTATTAATGCCTCTACAATGAACACACATACGCGACGTACCATCCTTTTTTGGCACTAGTATAATAGGACCAGCACAAGGACTAAGAGATTCGCGTATATAACCTTTGTCGAGCAGCTCCTGTACTTGACGCATAATCTCCTTCGTCTCCTCTGGATTGGTACGGTATGGCGCATGGTTTGGCAACGAAGCACCGGGAATTAAGTCAATCTGATGCTCAATCCCGCGAATAGGTGGTAATCCCGGTGGCACGTCTTGTGGAAAGACGTCAGCGAACTCCTGCAAAATGTTAGTGACCGCAGGAGGCAAAGAGGAAGGCACGTCCTCGAATGAAAATAACGCCTCTTTGCACACAAAAGCATAGCAAACAGAATTGCTGAAATCTAGCTCATCAATATCAGATTTGGTGGCAAGTAAGCATGCACTTTTCAATTTAATTTCAGAAGCAACACTAGATGGTTTATTATTAGGCTTCATTTGTTGCTCAAATTCTTTTGCCACAATATGATTTTCACTCTTATTTTTCTCCTGCTTTGCTTTACTAGCTCTATTAATATCATCTTTCAAAATAGAATCAGGAGTCATAGGAAGCAAAGTAATATGTTTATCCTTATGATAGAGGCGAGGGTGTCCCGATCTTTCGATGAGATGGTAACTATCGATTTGGTGGAGTCGACTTTGACGATCCGACTACAAACGTGCACGACGTTGCGCCTTAGCAATCGCTAAACCAATCTCCTGAGGTTACTGACGATGCTATAAGCACGATCAGCCTGACCACGAAGGTCTATTCCTGCACGCAATCGAAGAACAAGCAAGAATATGATAATGCAATCTGAATATTGCGAATATAGATGAAGTATTGATAATGATGGGGATCCGAAAGTGGTCTTGGTCTGGTCGTTGGACACAAACGAAGTACACGAAGTTGCAATGGCTAACTTTTAACTAAACAAATCCCAAGGAAAAAGCTACTAGATGGATCTACTTATATAGGAGTAAGGGGTGGCGGCCAAGGAGGTGGGAGGACGTCCCAAGGCAGCCTAAAACTAACCCTAGGTCGTACAAGGCTCATGGGCCCAAGTGGAGGTGATGCAACACCTTTGGACTTATAGTTTGACTCGGATTCTGCTGCAGCATCAGATTGTTTCATTGATAACTCAACGCTCCGGACGAATTTTAAGGTGAATCCAATTGGGTTGGAAAGAGCACGAAATCTACTTTCCAACAAAAAAAGAATCACCCAATTCGGAGTCCGTATGAAAAAGTTCTTGGCATTTTGAGTCAGGTATGTCTGTGCAGTCCGAATCTGAATCCAGAACGTGAGAGACTTGGACTCTATCTTCTCTTGGCCCAAAAGTGACGTGAGAGGACTTTTTGAACAGCAACTAAACTTCTCTTTTTCCCTTATCTTCATATGTGAATTGTACAAATGTCCCATACACCTGCAATTAGACATGGCACAAAAGTTTGTGAAGTATTTTTGTCGTGGATGACACAAATAAATTATTGCATAGTTTGCATTAGAAATCACCTCACAAATATACATGTATGCAATATTTTTGGTCGTATCCAAGGTAGTCATGTCCTCATCAATATTCAGAGTGTGCTCCTCCCTTGTTTACGTGCAGCGCCGTGATTTTTGTTAGTGTTCTAGGCTCGCGTCTCTAGCACGGTCTAGCCTAGGACCAGCACAGTACCGTCGTTGAGAGTTTATTCAACATTGCATCTCTGAATTGATTATTGCTGACCCTTTTTGCTACCATATCATAAGCCTTCCCAGCTCCACATACATCTACATCGTGCGTTTGACACAACCTGGCAATCGCTCTGTCCAAGCTCTGAGAGTTTTGACTACAAAGGTTGCCGATCACCACCTGCTGCTGGGTAAGAACTGGTAAGAATTTGAGATTTGCTTGACGGATTTGTGACACCACACCACACCACCACCACTTTCTAGTAGTCTGTAGGATCATATTCTTGTGTGTTTCTATTGCTGCTAACCATGGCAGGATCACAAGCCGACGAGATTGACTGGGAGAACATGACGAACAAGGAGTTGCATGATAAATTTCAGCAAATGATGAGTGGCCAGGTGGGAGATGTGCTAAACAGATTTGAAGAGGCCATGGAGAAGATAGATGGCATGGAGAAGTCGTTCAAGACAAAGCTGGATAACAAGTTTAATGAATTGCTCACGCGTCTTCCCCAACCACCACCAGCTGCACCTGTCGCACCTCTGCAATGACAACAACAACGCCCCCTTCCAAATCAGTTCGGACGAGCGAAGCGTGTTCCTCTTGAGGATGGCCAAACTTCTGGTGCTGCTGTACCTACTGTTGATGCTTCTTTGGCTCCTGCTCCTGCTGCTGCTGCTGCTGGTGCCGAGGAGGAGGATGATTACGCGGGCGATTATGAGGATGAGGTTGATCAAAATCATAGGATGATTACGCATGCACTTTTCAATTTAATTTCAGAAGCAACACTAGATGGTTTATTATTAGGCTTCATTTGTTGCTCAAATTCTTTTCCCACAATCTGATTTTCACTCTTATTTTTCTCCTGCTTTGCTTTACTAGCTCTATTAATATCATCTTTCAAAATAGAATCAGGAGTCATAGGAAGCAAAGTAATATGTTTATCCTTATGAACAAGAGTATACTGATTGTTTCTACCATGGTGTACAGAATTTTTACCAAATTGCCATGGTCTACCAAGTAATAATGAACATGCTTGCATGGGTACCACATCACAATCAACATAATCAGCATATGTAGAGATACTAAAATGCACACGAACAGTACGTGTTACCTTAACCTTGCCGCTGTTGTTGAACCATTGGATATAGTAAGGATGTGGATGTGGTCTTGTGGTGAGAGATAGCTTCTCCACCATCTCCATGCTAGCCAAGTTGTTGCAGCTCCCTCCATCTATGATGACGCGAACAGAACGTTCCTTCACAACTCCCTTTGTATGGAACAAATTATGCCTCTGATTTTGCTCAGCTTGTGTGACCTGCACACTCAAAACACGTTGAGCAACTAAACATTCATACCTGTCAGCGTCTTTAGGAGCCATGTATTGCGTCTCATGATCAGAATCATCTCCACCGTGTTCTTCACTTGTAATAAGAGCCAAAGTCTCCTCATCATAATCACTAGCGGACTCATACCCACCATCCTCAGTAGCAATCATAACACGCGGAGATTGGCATTCTCTCGCATAATGACCTCTTCCCTTACAACGACGACAAATAATATCATGTGTGTGCCCTGTTGATGCCATAGATGAAGAAGAGCTCTGGGCAGGCCCAGAAGGTGTACTCTTGGCAGATGGTGGTGGTGGTGCCTGTTTTCTTGTATCTCGGTTGGAATTGGCGGCTGAAGTCAGTGGTGCCGCAGTAGGACGTGTGGGAGTAGAGGAGGCACGTGGTGTCCATGATGAAGATCGACCTGCAGAAAAATTAGTTCGCGCCAATGCCTGTCGATCCCGCACTTCACGTTCAGCTTTACAAGCAAGATGGAATAAACGAGTGATATTATTATACTCCTTATACTCTAGAATGGTCTGAATCTCTCTATTTAATCCACCCATGAAACGTGCAAGCATAGCTTCATTCTCCTCCACAATACCAAATCTAATCATGCCAGTTTGTAATTCCTGATAATATTCTTCTACAGAATTTTTTCCTTGTCTTAAGCGCTGCAATTTTTGAAGTAATTCACGTTGATAATATGGTGGAACCCAACGAGTACGCATAGCAGTTTTCAAAGCAGCCCACGTAGCTGGAATAGGATATAATCTACAATGTTCAGACACCATACACATGCAAAACTAGTGAAAGCACAAACAGCAGCAGCAACACGTCGTTCCTCGGGATATTGTAAACATGTAAAACGTTGTTCAGTTTCTAACTCCCAAGTAAGATATATATCAGGAACATATCTACCCTCGGTCGGACTTTGGAAACATGGCAACATTATTTATGGCCCAAAGAATTTGTTATTCATTCTGATCATGAATCTTTGAAACATATTAAAAGTCAAGCCAAACTGAACCGTAGACATGCTAAATGGGTTGAATTCATTGAGACTTTCCCTTATGTCATTAAACACAAGAAGGGTAAAGAAAATGTTATTGCTGATGCATTGTCTCGTCGTTATACTATGCTTTCACAACTTGACTTTAAAATATTTGCTTTGGAGACCATCAAAGATCAATATGTGCATGATGCTGAATTTAAAGATGTATTGCAGAATTGTAAGGAAGGGAGAACATGGAACAAGTTCGTCGTTAACGATGGATTTGTGTTTCGTGCTAACAAGCTATGCATTCCAGCTAGCTCTGTTCGTCTTTTGTTGTTGCAGGAAGCGCATGGAGGAGGATTAATGGGACACTTTGGCGTGAATAAGACGGAGGATATACTTGCTACACATTTCTTTTGGCCAAAGATGAGACGGGATGTTGAGCGTTTTGTTGCTCGTTGCACTACATGTCAAAAAGTTAAGTCACGACTCAATCCTCATGGTTTATATATGCCTTTGCCTGTACCTAGTGTTCCTCGGGAGGATATATCTATGGACTTTGTTTTAGGTTTACCTCGAACAAAGAAGGGGAGGGATAGCATATTTGTTGTCGTGGATAGGTTCTCGAAAATGGCACACTTTATACCATGTCATAAAAGCAATGATGCTGTTAATGTTGCTGATTTGTTCTTTCATGAAATTATACGCTTGCATGGTGTGCCAAATACTATTGTTTCAGATCGTGATACTAAATTTCTTAGCCACTTTTGGAGATGTTTATGGGCTAAGTTGGGGACTAAACTGCTTTTTAGTACTACATGTCACCCCCAAACTGACGGACAAACTGAAGTAGTCAATAGAACATTGTCTACTATGCTTAGGGCTGTTTTGAAGAATAACAAGAAAATGTGGGAAGAATGCTTGCCTCATATTGAATTTGCTTATAATCGTTCATTGCATTCTACTACTAAGATGTGTCCTTTTGAAATTGTGTACGGTTTCCTTCCTCGTGCACCTATTGATTTGTTACCTCTTCCATCTTCGAAGAAGGTTAATTTTGATGCTAAACAACGTGCTGAATTGATCTTAAAAATGCATGAGTTAACTAAGGAGAACATTGAGTGTATGAATGCTAAATATAAACTTGCTGGAGATAAGGGTAGAAAACATGTTGTGTTTGCACCTGGAGATCTTGTTTGGTTACATTTGCGTAAGGATAGATTTCCTGATTTGCACAAATCAAAGCTAATGCCACGTGCTGATGGTCCTTTTAAGGTGTAAGAGAAAATAAATGATAATGCATATAAACTTGAGCTGCCTGCAGATTTTGGGGTTAGTCCCACTTTTAACATTGCAGATTTGAAGCCTTATTTGGGTGAGGAAGATGAGCTTCCGTCGAGGACGACTTCATTTCAAGAAGGGGAGGATGATGAGGACATCAATACCATTGTTACACCCACAACCCCTGCTGCTATACATAATGGACCAATTACTAGAGCTCGCGCACGCCAATTAAATTATCAGGTACTTTCGTTTCTTGGTAATGATTCTAATGTTCATGAGAATATGATGCTGCCTAAATTGGATACATTTGTTTTGCTTACAAATGAAGGGCCTAGCTTGGACAAGAAAGAGGAACCTTGGAGCAAGTTCAAGCATGGAGATGATGGCATGCGCAAGGGGAACAAGAACGGAGTTACAAGTGATGATTTCAGGACTTTGAAGCCACCATAATGAGTGCAGGAAGCCTTGGGCGAAATATACAAGATGCCACTTCATAAATTTCGTCCAGAGGCTATTATAGGTGCTGCGTCACCTTATTATTGGGCCAGGCCCATGTAATTTCGAAATACTTGAGTATAGGCTGTTTTTAGAGTCCGTATGTGTGGGGAAACAAGAGATAGGGTTGGTTTCGGACCCCTCCATCAAGGGCCACGAAATCCCCCCCCTCTTCCTCCATATATACAGCCCTTAGGGCACCGTTTAGACTTTGGGTTTTGTTTAGATTAAAAGTTCGCCATAGCTGCAACTTCGCGTACTTCGTTTGTGTTCAACGACCAGACCAAGACGTCACAGAACCCCACCTTGATCAATAAAGCTTTCATCTTATATTCGCAATATCCAGATTGCAAATCTTAGTTTCTTGCTTGTTCTTCATTTGCTTGCAGGAGATAGACCCTCGTGGTCAGGTTGATTGTGCTCCGGCGTGGTCAATAACCTCTCGGAGTTGGTTTAGCGATTGCTAAGGCGCGACGTCCTCGCACGTTCGTAGTCGGATCGTCAAAGTCTACTCCACCAAAAACGATAGCTATCATCTCATCGAAAGATCGGGACACCCTCGCCTCTATCATGTTGGGCCTGCAGACATCATTAGCGTGGTGCCAACCCCTGCAGTATGACAAGGCCAACGCATTAGATATTTGAAGAAACGTGAAGGCAAATGGTACAAAAAGAGTAAATGCACTTACCTCTCCCCATCAGGGAAAATCAACCACCTCTGCTCACGGGTCACCGGCACGGGTGGGAGCCGTGTACAACCACGCTGGTAGACGGTGTGATGAGGACATCAATACCATTGTTACACCCACAGCACCTACTACTACATACACTGGACCAATTACTAGAGCTCGCGCACGCCAATTAAATTATCAGGTACTTTCATTTCTTAGTAATGATTCTAATGTTCATGAGAATATGATGCTGCCTAAATTGGATACATTTGTCTTACTTACAAATGAAGGGCCTGGCATGGATAAGAGGGATGAACACTGGAGCAAGACCAGGCATGGACATAATGGCATGCGCAAGGGGAACAAGAACGGAGTTACAAGTGATGATTTCAGGACATTGAAGCCACCTTAATGCGTGCATGAAGCCTTGGACGAAATATACAAGATGTCACTTCATAAATTTCGTCTAGAGGCTATTATAGGTGCTGCGTCACCTTATTATTGTGCCAGGCCCATGTAATTTCTAAATACTTAAGTATAGGCAGTTTTTAGAGTCCGTATGTGTGGGAAAACAAGAGTTAGGGTTGGTTTTGGATCCCTCCTCCAAGGGCCACGAAATTCCCCCTTCTTCCTCCATATATACAGCCCTTAGGGCGTCGTTTAGACTTGGGGTTTGTTTAGATTAAAAGTTCGCCATAGCTGCAACTTCGCGTACTTCGTTTGTGTTCAACGACCAGACCAAGACGTCACAGAACCCCACCTTGATCAATAAAGCTTTCATCTTATATTTGCAATATCCAGATTGCAAATCTTAGTTTCTTGCTTGTTCTTCGTTTGCTTGCAGGAAATAAACCCTCGTGGTCAGGTTGATCGTGCTCCGGCGTGGTCAATAACCTCTCGGAGTTGGTTTAGCGATTGCTAAGGCGCGACGTCCTCGCACGTTCGTAGTCGGATCGTCAAAGTCTACTCCACCAAAAACGATAGCTATCATCTCATCGAAAGATCGGGACACCCTCGCCTCTATCAAGTGGTATCAGATTTCCAGGTTGCTCGGTGAGATTTTACAGTTTTTCGTAGTTTAGATCGAGTCTGTTCTTCATACCTACAGTCCACGAAAAAGCCAAAAAAAAATTAGGGTTAGTTCATCATATCCGAACCAATCTGAGCCTTTGCATAATCTTTTTAGGGATTTTGTTTTGTTGAATTTGCGGTTGCATCGTCGTGTCTAGTTGCTGGTCTTAGCGTCTAGTCCTTAGAGTTTCGAGTTCTGTCACAGTTTGTTACGCCGCCGCCGCACCATATACCACCACCGCTGCCATATACCACCACCGCTGCCATATCCTACCACCGCTGCCACATACCATCACCGCAGCCATATTCTACCACCATATATCCACCACCAATCCGAGTTCTTTTTATATTAGATTTGTTTTCGAGACCCATCTATTTTCCGATTCGTGTTTCCTTGCCTGAGTAGGATTCAGAAAAAAATAATATATATTGGCAGTCAAAAATATTTTTTTCCCTATCCTATTTTTAGGTCCCAGGGAGCGTTTTGAGACACTCGCCATCATAGTGATTTTTTGTCGCACTTTTTCGTCGTCGCTGCCCTGATTTTCGAAAAAAAAAATTCATGCCAATCCTGATAGTTTGACTTGGGAAGAGTTTTGAGACACTCGCCATTATAGTGATTTTTTTTTGCAAAAAAAAAGGACTGTAAAAAAAAAGAGCGCAAATTTTTTTTTTTTTTTTTTAGAGTGTGCTCTTCCCTAGTTTATGTGCCGCGCCGTGATTTTGTTAGTGTTCTAGGCTCGCGTCTCTAGTACGGTCTAGCCTAGGACCAGCACAGTCCCATCGTTGAGCGTTTATTCAACTTTGCATCTCTGAATTGATTATTGCTGACCCTTTTTGCTACTATATCATAAGCCTTCCCAGCACCACATACATCTACGTCGTGCGTTTGACACCACCTGGCAATCGCTCTGTCCAATCTTTAAGAGTTTTGACTACAATGGTTGCCGATCACCACCTGCTGCTGGGTAAGAACTGGTAAGCATTTGAGATTCGCTTGACGGTTTTGTGATACACCACCACCACCACTTCCCAGTAGTCTGTAGGATCATATTCTTGTGTGTTTCTATTGCTGCTAACCATGGCAGGATCACAAGCCGATGAGACTGATTGGGAGAACATGACGAACAAACAGCTACATGATAAATTTCAGCAAATGATGAGTGGACAGGTGCAAGATGTGCTAAACAGATTTGAAGAGGCCATGGAGAAGATAGACGGAATTGAGAAGACGTTCGAAACAAAGCTCGATAACAAGTTTAATGAATTGCTCGCGCGTCTTCCACAACCACCGCCGGCTGCACCTGTCGCACCTCTACAACAACAACAACATCGCCTTCCAAATCAAGTGGGACGAGCACAGCGCGTTCCCCTTGAGCCTGGTCAAACTTCTGGTGCCGCTGCACCTACTGTTGATGCTTCTATGGCTCCTGCTGCCGCTGAGGAGGACGATTATGCGGGCGATTACGAGGATGAGGTTGATCAAAATCAGAACTACGTGCAACCACCACCACCAGGTCGTCCACATGCAAATAATCGCAATGGTAGGGCTGCATTACCAGCTCAGGTACGAGATCATGACCATCTTCCTAAACTGAAATTGAATATTCCACCATTTGAGGGTAGATATGTTCCAGATATATATCATACTTGGGAGTTAGAAACTGAACAACGTTTTACATGTTTACAATATCCCGAGGAGAGACGTGTTGCTGCTGCTATTTGTGCTTTTACTAGTTTTGCACGTGTATGGTGGTCTGAACATTGTAGATTATATCCTATTCCAACTACTTGGGCTGCTTTGAAAACTGCTATGCGTACTCGTTGGGTTCCACCATATTATCAACGTGAATTACTTCAAAAATTGCAGCGCTTAAGACAAGGAAAAAATTCTGTAGAAGAATATTATCAGGAATTACAAACTGGCATGATTAGATGTGGTATTGTTGAGGAGAATGAAGCTATGCTTGCACGTTTTATGGGTGGATTAAATAGAGAGATTCAGACCATTCTAGAGTATAAGGAGTATAATAATATCACTCGTTTATTCCATCTTGCTTGTAAAGCTGAACGTGAAGTGCAGGATCGACAGGCATTGGCGCGGACTAACTTTTCTGCAGGTCGACCTTCATCGTGGACACCGCGTGCATCCTCTACTTCCACACATTCTATTGCACCGACACCTCCATCAGCTGCCACCTCCAGCCGTGATACAAGGAAGCAGGCACAACCACCACTATCTGCCAAGAGCACACCTACCGGGCCTGCACAGAGTTCTTCTTCTTCCATGGCATCAACAGGGCATACAAGTGATATTATTTGTCATCGTTGTAAGGGAAGAGGTCATTATGCGAGAGAATGCAAATCTCAGCGTGTGATGATTGCTACCGAGGATGGTGGGTATGAGTCCGCTAGTGACTATGATGAGGAGACTTTGGCTCTCATTACACGTGAAGAACACTGTGGAGATGATTCTGAACAAGAGACGCAATACATGGCTCCTGAAGACGCTGACAGGTATGAATGTTTAGTTGCTCAACGTGTTTTGAGTGTGCAGCTCACAAAAGCTGAGCAAAATCAGAGGCATAATTTGTTCCATACAAAGGGAGTTGTGAAGGAACGTTCTGTTCGTGTCATCATAGATGGAGGGAGCTGCAACAACTTGGCTAGCATGGAGATGGTGGAGAAGCTCTCTCTCACCACAAGACCACATCCACATCCTTACTATATCCAATGGTTCAACAACAGCGGCAAGGTTAAGGTAACACGTACTGTTCGTGTGCATTTTAGTATCTCTACGTATGCTGATTTTGTTGATTGTGATGTGGTACCCATGCAAGCATGTTCCTTATTACTTGGTAGACCATGGCAATTTGAGAAAAGTTCTGTACACCATGGTAGAAACAATCAGTATACTCTTGTTCATAAGGATAAACATATTACTTTGCTTCCTATGTCTCCTAATTCTATTTTGAAAGATGATATTAATAGAGCTAGTAAGGCAAAACAGGAGCAAAATAAGAGTGAAAATCAGATTGTGGCAAAAGAATTTGAGCAACAAATGAATCCTGATAATAAACCATCTAGTGTTGCTTCTGAAATTAAATTGAAAAGTGCATGTTTACTTGCCACCAAATCTGATATTGATGATCTAGATTTCAGCAAATCTGTTTGCTATGCTTTTGTGTGCAAAGAGACATTATTTTCATTCGAGGACATGCCTTCCTCTTTGCCTCCTGCTGTTACTAACATTTTGCAGGAGTTCGCCGACGTCTTTCCACAAGATGTGCCTCCGGGATTACCACCTATTCGAGGGATTGAGCATCAGATTGACTTAATTCCCGGTGCATCGCTACCCAACCGTGCACCATACCGTACTAATCCAGAGGAGACGAAGGAGATTATGCGTCAAGTCCAGGAGTTGCTCGACAAAGGTTATATACGCGAATCCCTTAGTCCTTGTGCTGTTCCTATTATTCTAGTGCCGAAAAAGGATGGTACATCGCGTATGTGTGTTGATTGTAGAGGCATTAATAATATTACTATTCGTTATCGTCATCCTATTCCTAGACTAGATGATATGCTTGATGAATTGAGAGGCTCTACAATATTCTCCAAAGTTGATTTGCGTAGTGGATACCATCAAATTCGTATGAAATTGGGGGATGAATGGAAAACAGCATTTAAAACAAAGTTTGGATTATATGAGTGGTTAGTCATGCCTTTTGGGTTAACTAATGCACCTAGTACTTTCATGAGATTAATGAATGAAGTTTTACGTGCTTTCATTGGGCGATTTGTGGTAGTCTATTTTGATGATATACTAATTTATAGCAGATCTTTGGAGGAACATTTGGAACATTTACGTGCTGTTTTTATTGCTTTACGTGATGCACGTTTGTTTGGTAACCTTGGGAAGTGCACCTTTTGCACCGACCGAGTATCTTTTCTTGGCTATGTTGTTACTCCACAGGGAATTGAAGTTGATAAAGCCAAGATTGAAGCTATTGAGAGTTGGCCACAGCCCAAAACGGTCACTCAAGTGAGGAGTTTTCTTGGACTCGCTGGTTTCTATAGGCGTTTTGTGAGAGATTTCAGCACCATTGCTGCACCTCTCAATGAGCTTACAAAGAAGGATGTGCCTTTTGTTTGGGGTACCTCACAGGAAGAAGCCTTCACGGTATTGAAAGATAAGTTGACACATGCTCCTTTACTCCAACTTCCTGATTTTAATAAGACTTTTGAGCTTGAATGTGATGCTAGTGGAATTGGATTAGGAGGTGTTTTATTACAAGATGGCAAACCTGTTGCATACTTTTCTGAAAAATTGAGTGGGCCTAGTCTGAACTATTCTACTTATGATAAAGAATTATATGCTCTTGTTCGGACCTTAGAAACATGGCAACATGATTTATGGCCCAAAGAATTTGTTATACATTCTGATCATGAATCTTTGAAACACATTAAAAGTCAAGCAAAACTGAACCGTAGACATGCTAAATGGGTTGAATTTATTGAGACTTTCCCTTATGTCATTAAACACAAGAAGGGTAAAGAAAATGTTATTGCTGATGCATTGTCTCGTCGTTATACTATGCTTTCACAACTTGACTTTAAAATATTTGGTTTGGAGACCATCAAAGATCAATATGTGCATGATGCTGAATTTAAAGATGTATTGCAGAATTGTAAGGAAGGGAGAACATGGAACAAGTTCGTCGTTAACGATGGATTTGTGTTTCGTGCTAACAAGCTATGCATTCCAGCTAGCTCTGTTCGTCTTTTGTTGTTGCAGGAAGCGCATGGAGGAGGATTAATGGGACACTTTGGCGTGAAGAAGACGGAGGATATACTTGCTACACATTTCTTTTGGCCAATGATGAGATGGGATGTTGAGCGTTTTGTTGCTCGTTGCACTACATGTCAAAAAGCTAAGTCACGACTCAATCCTCATGGTTTTTATATGCCTTTGCCTGTACCTAGTGTTCCTTGGGAGGATATATCTATGGACTTTGTTTTAGGTTTACCTCGAACAAAGAAGGGGAGGGATAGCATATTTGTTGTCGTAGATAGGTTCTCGAAAATGGCACACTTTATACCATGTCATAAAAGCGATGATGCTGTTAATGTTGCTGATTTGTTCTTTCGTGAAATTATACGCTTGCATGGTGTGCCAAATACTATTGTTTCAGATCGTGATACTAAATTTCTTAGCCACTTTTGAAGATGTTTACGGGCTAAGTTGGGGACTAAACTGCTTTTTAGTACTACATGTCACCCCCAAACTGACGGACAAACTGAAGTAGTCAATAGAACATTGTCTACTATGCTTAGGGCTGTTTTGAAGAATAACAAGAAAATGTGGGAAGAATGCTTGCCTCATATTGAATTTGCTTATAATCGTTCATTGCATTCTACTACTAAGATGTGTCCTTTTGAAATTGTGTACGGTTTCCTTCCTCGTGCACCTATTGATTTGTTACCTCTTCCATCTTCGGAGAAGGTTAATTTTGATGCTAAACAACGTGCTGAATTGATCTTAAAAATGCATGAGTTAACTAAGGAGAACATTGAGTGTATGAATGCTAAATATAAACTTGCTGGAGATAAGGGTAGAAAACGTGTTGTCTTTGCACCTGGAGATCTTGTTTGGTTACATTTGCGTAAGGATAGATTTCCTGATTTGCGCAAATCAAAGCTAATGCCACGTGCTGATGGTCCATTTAAGGTGTTAGAGAAAATAAATGATAATGCATATAAACTTGAGCTGCCTGCAGATTTTGGGGTTAGTCCCACTTTTAATATTGCAGATTTGAAGCCTTATTTGGGCGAGGAAGATGAGCTTCCGTCGAGGACGACTTCATTTCAAGAAGGGGAGGATGATGAGGACATCAATACCATTGTTACACCCACATACACTGGACGAATTACTAGAGCTCGCGCACGCCAATTAAATTATCAGGTACTTTCGTTTCTTAGTAATGATTCTAATGTTCATGAGAATATGATGCTGCCTAAATTGGATACATTTGTCTTACTTACAAATGAAGGGCCTAGCATGGATAAGAGGGATGAACACTGGAGCAAGACCAGGCATGGACATAATGGCATGCGCAAGGGGAACAAGAACGGAGTTACAAGTGATGATTTCAGGACATTGAAGCCACCTTAATGCGTGCATGAAGCCTTGGACGAAATATACAAGATGCCACTTCATAAATTTCGTCCAGAGGCTATTATAGGTGCTGCGTCACCTTATTATTGGGCCAGGCCCATGTAATTTCGAAATACTTAAGTATAGGCAGTTTTTAGAGTCCGTATGTGTGGGAAAACAAGAGTTAGGGTTGGTTTCGGATCCCTCCTCCAAGGGCCACGAAATTCCCCCTTCTTCCTCCATATATACAGCCCTTAGGGCGTCGTTTAGACTTGGGTTTTGTTTAGATTAAAAGTTCGCCATAGCTGCAACTTCGCGTACTTCGTTTGTGTTCAATGACCAGACCAAGACGTCACAGAACCCCACCTTGATCAATAAAGCTTTCATCTTATATTCGCAATATCCAGATTGCAAATCTTAGTTTCTTGCTTGTTCTTCGTTTGCTTGCAGGAAATAGACCCTCGTGGTCAGGTTGATCGTGCTCCGGCGTGGTCAATAACCTCTCGGAGTTGGTTTAGCGATTGCTAAGGCGCGATGTCCTCGCACGTTCGTAGTCGGATCGTCAAAGTCTACTCCACCAAAAATGATAGCTATCATCTCATCGAAAGATCGGGACACCCTCGCCTCTATCACGGTGGCCCCCTCAACCACCTCACCCTTGCTATCAGTCGGATCCCCGCCACCAGCAGCATGGCCACTCGGCCTCTCAGGCGGATCCGGCCAGGTACCCCATCCGGACGTCTCCTGGGACATACCCTGGTCCGAAGTCTCATGGGCCGAAGGCCCATCTACCCGAGGCTCGTGGACCGGAGTCCACGTAGCCTCCTCCTCAGACGTGTCCACCCTAGCACTCCTATGCTTGGGTGAATCAGCTAGGGGTGGCGGCGAGGAAGGCGTAGGAGCCTGCCTAACTCTCCCACGGCCACGTCCTCCCCGACCTCCTCTCTTCTTCCCTCCCCGATCTCCTCCCCCGGTGGGCAACGACGCCGATGAAGAAGCGCCCACCGGTGTCTTCATACTGTCGACCAACGCTCTCCGGAGAGTCTGGGGTGAAATGGAAGTACCCCTCCCACCACGCGCCGACGAAGAAGGAGCCTCGGAGCGCTCCTTACCCGTGCCCACCATCTTTCAACACCTGCCATGACATAGAGTAAACGAAATTAGTACAACATAAAAAAATTTAATACCGACATGAATAATAATATGCATATAACTTAAGTGTATCATCATCAAGTACAACATAGTAAAAATTGAATACCTAACATGAACTCGACCCCTCGGCGACCCTCGACCCCTCGGAGATCCTCGACCATCAACCCCTTGACACCTCGACCCCTCGACCCCTCGGTGACCCTCGACCCCTCGGCGACCCTCCACCCCTCGGCAATCCTCGACCCTCGACCCTCGACCCCTCGGCAATCCTCGACCCTCAACCCTCGACCGCTCGGCAATCCTCGACCCTCGACCCCTCGGCGATGAGGATTAAAAGCCAAGTTTTGAAACTTCAAACAACCAAACTGACTCATGACAAAAAATCAGGGCATAGAAAGAGAAACAAAAGATGAAATAGTACATAATGAGTGGTTGTGCAACTAGGATGATTTTCTGTACCAGCTTCTTTAATGAATTGGAGAGGATGATGGCAAAGAACTGGAAAGCCATTGGTGTCTTGTGGTCATTTCCATACATTCTGCTACAGCGCAACAACCCTTCTTATGACCGCAAGACACCAATGGTGGTCAGAAGAAGGGTTGTTGGGCTGTAACAGATGGAAACGACCGCAAGACACCAATGGCTTTCGAGTTCTTCACCATCATCCTCTGAAATTCGTTAAAAAACTGTTACAGAATGTCATCCTAGTTGCACAACCTCTCACTACGTATTGTTTCGTCTTTGGTTTCTCTTTCTACGCTTTGATTTTTTGTCATGAGTCAGTTTGGGTGTTTCAAGTTTCAACACTTGGCTTTTAATCCTCATCGCAGAGGCTGCAAGACAAATTCGCCAAGGTATTCGACTGCCATCGGCCCCGAGAATTGTTGATGCGGGAGGCCGAGGAACCCCCTAACCCGCTCATCCTTGGGCGCCCTCGGGTATGGCGACGCACGGTCCTCGACTCTCGACCCCTCCGTGACCCTCGACCCCTCGGAGATCCTCGACCATCGACCCCTCGACCCCTCGACACCTCGATCCTCGACCCCTTGACCCTAGACCCCTCGACACCTCAACACCTCGACGACCATCGACCCCTCGGCGATCCTCGACCCCTCAGCGACCATCGACCCCTCGACCTTCTTTTCGTTCTTTTATTTCTTTTTCTACTTTTTCTACTTCTTTTTTTCATCATCTTATTCTTCCTCCTCTTCTTCTTCCTCTTCTTCTTCTTCTTCTTCTTCTTCTTCTTCTTCCTCTTCTTCCTCTTCTTCTTCTTATTTTTTTCATCTTTCTTCTTAACCTAAACTAAATCTAAACCTAAACCTTTAAAAAAAAGCTAAACCTAAACCTAAACTAAATTAAATCTAAACCTAAACCTAAAGCTAAACTAAACCTAAACCTAAACTAACTACACTAATAGAGAAAAAAATGAAAAAAAGAGAGGGGGAGTGATAGAGGCGGGGGTGTGTCCCGATCTTTCGATGAGATGATAGCTATCGATTTGGTGGAGTCGACTTTGATGATCCGACTACAAACGTGCACGACGTTTGATGAGGACATGACTACCTTGGATACGACCAAAAATATTGCATACATGTATATTTGTGAGATGATTTCTAATGCAAACTATGCAATAATTTATTTATGTCATCCAAGACAAAAATACTTCACAAACTTTTGTGCCATGTCTAATTGCAGGTGTATGGGACATTTGTACAATCCACAAACGAACATAAGGGAAAAAGAGAAGTTTATGTGCTGTTCAAAAAGTCCTCTCACGTCACTTTTGGGCCAAGAGAAGATAGAGTCCAAGTCTCTCACGTTCTGGATTCAGATTCGGACTACACAGACATACCTGACTCAAAACGCCAACAACTATTTCATACGGACTCCGAATTGGGTGATTCTTTTTTTGTTGGAAAGTAGATTTCGTGCTCTTTCTAACCCAATTGGTTTCACCTTCAAATTCATCTGGAACGTTGAGTTGTCGTCAAAACAATCTGACGCTGTAGCAGAATCCGAGTCAAACTACAAGTCCAAAGGTGTTGCATCACCTCCACTTGGGCCCATTGGCCTTGTACGACCTAGGGTTAGTTTTAGGCTGCCTTGGGTCGTCCTCCCACCTCCTTGGCCGCCACCCCTTGCTCCTATATAAGTAGATCCATCTAGTAGCTTTTTGCTTGGGTTTTGTTTAGATTAAAAGTTCGCCATAGCTGCAACTTCGCGTACTTCGTTTGTGTTCAACGACCAGATCAAGACATCACAGAACCCCACCTTGATCAATAAAGCTTTCATCTTATATTCGCAATATCTGATGAGGACATCAATACCATTGTTACACCCACAGCCCCTGCTTCTATACATACTGGACCAATTACTAGAGCTCGCGCACGCCAATTAAAATATCAGGTACTTTCGTTTCTTGGTAATGATTCTAAAGTTCATGAGAATATGATGCTGCCTAAATTGGATACATTTGTTTTGCTTACAAATGAAGGGCCTAGCTTGGACAAGAAAGAGGAACCTTGGAGCAAGTTCAAGCATGGAGATGATGGCATGCACAAGGGGAACAAGAACGGAGTTACAAGTGATGATTTCAGGACTTTGAAGCCACCATAATGAGTGCAGGAAGCCTTGGACGAAATATACAAGATGTCACTTCATAAATTTCGTCCAGAGGCTATTATAGGTGCTGCGTCACCTTATTATTGGGCCAGGCCCATGTAATTTCGAAATACTTGAGTATAGGCTGTTTTTAGAGTCCGTATGCGTGGGGAAACAAGAGATAGGGTTGGTTTCGGACCCCTCCTTCAAGGGCCACGAAATCCCCTCCTCTTCCTCCATATATACAGCCCTTAGGGCACCGTTTAGACTTTGGGTTTTGTTTAGATTAAAAGTTCGCCATAGCTGCAACTTCGCGTACTTCGTTTGTGTTCAACGACCAGACCAAGACGTCACAGAACCCCACCTTGATCAATAAAGCTTTCATCTTATGTTCGCAATATCCAGATTGCAAATCTTAGTTTCTTGCTTGTTCTTCGTTTGCTTGCAGGAGATAGACCCTCGTGGTCAGGTTGATTGTGCTCCGGCGTGGTCAATAACCTCTCGGAGTTGGTTTAGCGATTGCTAAGGCGCGACGTCCTCGCACGTTCGTAGTCGGATCGTCAAAGTCTACTCCACCAAAAACGATAGCTATCATCTCATCGAAAGATCGGGACACCCTCGCCTCTATCAATGACCTCTTCCCTTACAACGACGACAAATAATATCATGTGTGTGCCCTGTTGATGCCATAGATGAAGAAGAGCTCTGGGCAGGCCCAGAAGGTGCACTCTTGGCAGATGGTGGTGGTGGTGCCTGTTTTCTTGTATCTCGATTGGAATTGGCGGCTGAAGTCAGTGGTGCCGCAGTAGGACGTGTGGGAGTAGAGGAGGCACGCGGTGTCCATGATGAAGATCGACCTGCAGAAAAATTAGTTCGCGCCAATGCCTGTCGATCCTGCACTTCACGTTCAGCTTTACAAGCAAGATGGAATAAACGAGTGATATTATTATACTCCTTATACTCTAGAATGGTCTGAATCTCTCTATTTAATCCACCCATGAAACGTGCAAGCATAGCTTCATTCTCCTCAACAATACCACATCTAATCATGCCAGTTTGTAATTCCTGATAATATTCTTCTACAGAATTTTTTCCTTGTCTTAAGGGCTGCAATTTTTGAAGTAATTCACGTTGATAATATGGTGGAACCCAACGAGTACGCATAGCAGTTTTCAAAGCAGCCCACGTAGCTGGAATAGGATATAATCTACAATGTTCAGACCACCATACACATGCAAAACTAGTGAAAGCACAAACAGCAGCAGCAACACGTCGTTCCTCGGGATATTGTAAACATGTAAAACGTTGTTCAGTTTCTAACTCCCAAGTAAGATATATATCAGGAACATATCTACCCTCGAATGGTGGAATATTCAATTTTAATTTAGGAAGATGGTCATGATCTCGTACCTGAAGTGGTGGTGCAGACCTACCATTGCGATTATTTGCATGTGGACGACCTGGTGCTGGTGGTTGCACGTAGTTATGATTTTGATCAACCTCATCCTCATAATCGCCCGCGTAATCATCCTCCTCCTCGGCACCAGCAGCAGCAGGAGCAGGAGCCAAAGAAGCATCAACAGTAGGTACAGCAGCACCAGAAGTTTGGCCATCCTCAAGAGGAACACGCTTCGCTCGTCCGAACTTATTTGGAAGGGGGCGTTGTTGTTGTCGTTGCAGAGGTGCGACAGGTGCAGCCGGTGGTGGTTGGGGAAGACGCGTGAGCAATTCATTAAACTTGTTATCCAGCTTTGTCTCGAACGACTTCTCCATGCCATCTATCTTCTCCATGGCCTCTTCAAATCTGTTTAGCACATCTCCCACCTGGCCACTCATCATTTGCTGAAATTTATCATGCAACTCCTTGTTCGTCATGTTCTCCCAGTCAATCTCGTCGGCTTGTGATCCTGCCATGGTTAGCAGCAATAGAAACACACAAGAATATGATCCTACAGACTACTAGAAAGTGGTGGTGGTGTGGTGTGGTGTCACAAATCCGTCAAGCAAATCTCAAATTCTTACCAGTTCTTACCCAGCAGCAGGTGGTGATCGGCAACCTTTGTAGTCAAAACTCTCAGAGCTTGGACAGAGCGATTGCCAGGTGGTGTCAAACGCACGATGTAGATGTATGTGGAGCTGGGAAGGCTTATGATATGGTAGCAAAAAGGGTCAGCAATAATCAATTCAGAGATGCAATGTTGAATAAACTCTCAACGACGGTACTGTGCTGGTCCTAGGCTAGACCGTGCTAGAGACGCGAGCCTAGAACACTAACAAAAATCACGGCGCTCCACGTAAACAAGGGAGGAGCACACTCTGAATAAATTTTTTTTTTTGCACTTTTTTTCCTCTTTTTTCCTTTTTTTTTTCCTCCGCTACAATTTTTTTTCGAAAAAGTCTACAAATGGTCTAAAAACTGCCTAGCCAGAATTTTCCAGACTTAGTTTTTTTTTTTGAAACTGGAACTATTTTTCTTCTGCGGGTAGCACGAAAATTGGGGAATCCGACTTGTTCACGACTCGTAGTATTGCGTGATCTGGAACTCTAAAATAAAGGAATAAATACTGGACTCGGACTAGGACTGGTGGCAGAGATGAATCTGGTGGAACTCGGACTGGTGATGGTATATGACGGTAGTATATGTGGGCTCGGATTTGATGAGGACATCAATACCATTGTTACACCCACAGCCCCTGCTTCTATACATACTGGACCAATTACTAGAGCTCGCGCACGCCAATTAAAATATCAGGTACTTTCGTTTCTTGGTAATGATTCTAAAGTTCATGAGAATATGATGCTGCCTAAATTGGATACATTTGTTTTGCTTACAAATGAAGGGCCTAGCTTGGACAAGAAAGAGGAACTTTGGAGCAAGTTCAAGCATGGAGATGATGGCATGCACAAGGGGAACAAGAACGGAGTTACAAGTGATGATTTCAGGACTTTGAAGCCACCATAATGAGTGCAGGAAGCCTTGGACGAAATATACAAGATGTCACTTCATAAATTTCGTCCAGAGGCTATTATAGGTGCTGCGTCACCTTATTATTGGGCCAGGCCCATGTAATTTCGAAATACTTGAGTATAGGCTGTTTTTAGAGTCCGTATGTGTGGGGAAACAAGAGATAGGGTTGGTTTCGGACCCCTCCTTCAAGGTCCACGAAATCCCCTCCTCTTCCTCCATATATACAGCCCTTAGGGCACCGTTTAGACTTTGGGTTTTGTTTAGATTAAAAGTTCGCCATAGCTGCAACTTCGCGTACTTCGTTTGTGTTCAACGACCAGACCAAGACGTCACAGAACCCCACCTTGATCAATAAAGCTTTCATCTTATATTCGCAATATCCAGATTGCAAATCTTAGTTTCTTGCTTGTTCTTCGTTTGCTTGCAGGAGATAGACCCTCGTGGTCAGGTTGATTGTGCTCCGGCGTGGTCAATAACCTCTCGGAGTTGGTTTAGCGATTGCTAAGGCGCGACGACCTCGCACGTTCGTAGTCGGATCGTCAAAGTCTACTCCACCAAAAACGATAGCTATCATCTCATCGAAAGATCGGGACACCCTCGCCTCTATCAAGTGGTATCAGATTCCCAGGTTGCTCGGTGAGATTTACAGTTTTTTGTAGTTTAGATCGAGTCTGTTCTTCATACCTACAGTCCAGAAAAAAAAAATTTAGGGTTAGTTCATCATATCCGAACCAATCTGAGCCTTTGCATAATCTTTTTAGGGTTTTTGCTTTGTTGAATTTGCGGTTGCATCGTCGTGTCAAGTTGCTGGTCTTAGCGTCTAGTTCTTTAGAGTTTCGAGTTCTGTTCACAAGTTGTCACGCCGCCGCCGCACCATCATCATCGCCCCTACCATATACCACCACAGCTTATCTGCTATTTCTCTGAGTCCATATACCACCACCAATCCGAGTCCATATACCACCACCGATCCGAGTCCATATACCACCACCAATCCGAGCCCACATATACTACCGTCATATACCATCACCAGTCCGAGTTCCACCAGATTCATCTCTGCCACCAGTCCTAGTCCGAGTCCAGTATTTATTCCTTTATTTTAGAGTGCCAGATCACGCGATACTACGAGTCGTGAACAAGTCGGATTCCCCAATTTTCGTGCTACCCGCAGAAGAAAAATAGTTCCAGTTTCAAAAAAAAAAAGAGGAAAAAAAAGTGCAAAAATAAAATAAAATTCAGAGTGTGCTCCTCCCTTGTTTACGTGCAGCGCCGTGATTTTTGTTAGTGTTCTAGGCTCGCGTCTCTAGCACGGTCTAGCCTAGGACCAGTACATTACCGTCGTTGAGCGTTTATTCAACATTGCATCTCTGAATTGATTATTGCTGACCCTTTTTGCTACCATATCATAAGCCTTCCCAGCTCCACATACATCTACATCGTGTGTTTGACACCACCTGGCAATCGCTCTGTCCAAGCTCTGAGAGTTTTGACTACAAAGGTTGCCGATCACCACCTGCTGCTGGGTAAGAACTGGTAAGAATTTGAGATTTGCTTGACGGATTTGTGACACCACACCAGACCACCACCACTTTCTAGTAGTCTGTAGGATCATATTCTTGTGTGTTTCTATTGCTGCTAACCATGGCAGGATCACAAGCCGACGAGATTGACTGGGAGAACATGACGAACAAGGAGTTGCATGATAAATTTCAGCAAATGATGAGTGGCCAGGTGGGAGATGTGCTAAACAGATTTGAAGAGGCCATGGAGAAGATAGATGGCATGGAGAAGTCGTTCGAGACAAAGCTGGATAACAAGTTTAATGAATTGCTCACGCGTCTTCCCCAACCACCACCGGCTGCACCTGTCGCACCTCTGCAACGACAACAACAACGCCCCCTTCCAAATCAGTTCGGACGAGCGAAGCGTGTTCCTCTTGAGGATGGCCAAACTTCTGGTGCTGCTGTACCTACTGTTGATGCTTCTTTGGCTCCTGCTCCTGCTGCTGCTGGTGCCGAGGAGGAGGATGATTACGCGGGCGATTATGAGGATGAGGTTGATCAAAATCATAACTACGTGCAACCACCAGCACATGGTCGTCCACATGCAAATAATCGCAATGGTAGGTTTGCACCACCACTTCAGGTACGAGATCATGACCATCTTCCTAAATTAAAATTGAATATTCCACCATTCGAGGGTAGATATGTTCCTGATATATATCTTACTTGGGAGTTAGAAACTGAACAACGTTTTACATGTTTACAATATCCCGAGGAACGACGTGTTGCTGCTGCTGTTTGTGCTTTCACTAGTTTTGCATGTGTATGGTGGTCTGAACATTGTAGATTATATCCTATTCCAGCTACGTGGGCTGCTTTGAAAACTGCTATGCGTACTCGTTGGGTTCCACCATATTATCAGCGTGAATTACTTCAAAAATTGCAGCGCTTAAGACAAGGAAAAAATTCTGTAGAAGAATATTATCAGGAATTACAAACTGGCATGATTAGATGTGGTATTGTTGAGGAGAATGAAGCTATGCTTGCACGTTTCATGGGTGGATTAAATAGAGAGATTCAGACCATTCTAGAGTATAAGGAGTATAATAATATCACTCGTTTATTCCATCTTGCTTGTAAAGCTGAACGTGAAGCGCAGGATCGACAGGCATTGGCGCGAACTAATTTTTCTGCAGGTCGATCTTCATCATGGACACCGCGTGCCTCCTCTACTCCCACACGTCCTACTGCGGCACCACTGACTTCAGCCGCCAATTCCAATCGAGATACAAGAAAACAGGCACCACCACCACCATCTGCCAAGAGTACACCTTCTGGGCCTGCCCAGAGCTCTTCTTCATCTATGGCATCAACAGGGCACACACATGATATTATTTGTCGTCGTTGTAAGGGAAGAGGTCATTATGCGAGAGAATGCCAATCTCCGCGTGTTATGATTGCTACTGAGGATGGTGGGTATGAGTCCGCTAGTGATTATGATGAGGAGACTTTGGCTCTTATTACAAGTGAAGAACACGGTGGAGATGATTCTGATCATGAGACGCAATACATGGCTCCTGAAGACGCTGACAGGTATGAATGTTTAGTTGCTCAACGTGTTTTGAGTGTGCAGGTCACACAAGCTGAGCAAAATCAGAGGCATAATTTGTTCCATACAAAGGGAGTTGTTGATAGAGGCGAGGGTGTCCCGATCTTTCGATGAGATGATAGCTATCGTTTTTGGTGGAGTAGACTTTAACGATCCGACTACGAACGTGCGAGGACGTCGCGCCTTAGCAATCGCTAAACCAACTCCGAGAGGTTATTGACCACGCCGGAGCACAATCAACCTGACCACGAGGGTCTATCTCCTGCAAGCAAACGAAGAACAAGCAAGAAACTAAGATTTGCAATCTGGATATTGCGAATATAAGATGAAAGCTTTATTGATCAAGGTGGGGTTCTGTGACGTCTTGGTCTGGTCGTTGAACACAAACGAAGTACGCGAAGTTGCAGCTATGGCGAACTTTTAATCTAAACAAAACCCAAAGTCTAAACGGTGCCCTAAGGGCTGTATATATGGAGGAAGAGGAGGGGATTTCGTGGCCCTTAAAGGAGGGGTCCGAAACCAACCCTATCTCTTGTTTCCCCACACATACGGACTCTAAAAACAGCCTATACTCAAGTATTTCGAAATTACATGGGCCTGGCCCAATAATAAGGTGACGCAGCACCTATAATAGCCTCTGGACGAAATTTATGAAGTGACATCTTGTATATTTCGTCCAAGGCTTCCTGCACTCATTATGGTGGCTTCAAAGTCCTGAAATCATCACTTGTAACTCCGTTCTTGTTCCCCTTGTGCATGCCATCATCTCCATGCTTGAACTTGCTCCAAGGTTCCTCTTTCTTGTCCAAGCTAGGCCCTTCATTTGTAAGCAAAACAAATGTATCCAATTTAGGCAGCATCATATTCTGATGAACTTTAGAATCATTACCAAGAAACGAAAGTACTTGATATTTTAATTGGCGTGCGCGAGCTCTAGTAATTGGTCCAGTATGTATAGAAGCAGGGGTTGTGGGTGTAACAATGGTATTGATGTCCTCATCAATGGAGAAGATAGATGGCATGGAGAAGTCGTTCGAGACAAAGCTGGATAACAAGTTTAATGAATTGCTCACGCGTCTTCCCCAACCACCACCGGCTGCACCTGTCGCACCTCTGCAACGACAACAACAACGCCCCCTTCCAAATCAGTTCGGACGAGCGAAGCGTGTTCCTCTTGAGGATGGCCAAACTTCTGGTGCTGCTGTACCTACTGTTGATGCTTCTTTGGCTCCTGCTCCTGCTGCTGCTGGTGCCGAGGAGGAGGATGATTACGCGGGCGATTATGAGGATGAGGTTGATCAAAATCATAACTACGTGCAACCACCAGCACCAGGTCGTCCACATGCAAATAATCGCAATGGTAGGCCTGCACCACCACTTCAGGTACGAGATCATGACCATCTTCCTAAATTAAAATTGAATATTCCACAATTCGAGGGAAGATATGTTCCTGATATATATCTTACTTGGGAGTTAGAAACTGAACAACGTTTTACATGTTTACAATATCCCGAGGAACGACGTGTTGCTGCTGCTGTTTGTGCTTTCACTAGTTTTGCATGTGTATGGTGGTCTGAACATTGTAGATTATATCCTATTCCAGCTACGTGGGCTGCTTTGAAAACTGCTATGCGTACTCGTTGGGTTCCACCATATTATCAACGTGAATTACTTCAAAAATTGCAGCGCTTAAGACAAGGAAAAAATTCTGTAGAAGAATATTATCAGGAATTACAAACTGGCATGATTAGATGTGGTATTGTTGAGGAGAATGAAGCTATGCTTGCACGTTTCATGGGTGGATTAAATAGAGAGATTCAGACCATTCTAGAGTATAAGGAGTATAATAATATCACTCGTTTATTCCATCTTGCTTGTAAAGCTGAACGTGAAGTGCAGGATCGACAGGTATTGGCGCGAACTAATTTTTCTGCAGGTCGATCTTCATCATGGACACCGCGTGCCTCCTCTACTCCCACACGTCCTACTGCGGCACCACTGACTTCAGCCGCCAATTCCAACCGAGATTGATGAGGACATCAATACCATTGTTACACCCACAGCCCCTGCTTCTATACATACTGGACCAATTACTAGAGCTCGCGCACGCCAATTAAAATATCAGGTACTTTCGTTTCTTGGTAATGATTCTAAAGTTCATGAGAATATGATGCTGCCTAAATTGGATACATTTGTTTTGCTTACAAATGAAGGGCCTAGCTGGGACAAGAAAGAGGAACCTTGGAGCAAGTTCAAGCATGGAGATGATGGCATGCACAAGGGGAACAAGAACGGAGTTACAAGTGATGATTTCAGGACTTTGAAGCCACCATAATGAGTGCAGGAAGCCTTGGACGAAATATACAAGATGTCACTTCATAAATTTCGTCCAGAGGCTATTATAGGTGCTGCGTCACCTTATTATTGGGCCAGGCCCATGTAATTTCGAAATACTTGAGTATAGGCTGTTTTTAGAGTCCGTATGTGTGGGGAAACAAGAGATAGGGTTGGTTTCGGACCCCTCCTTCAAGGGCCACGAAATCCCCTCCTCTTCCTCCATATATACAGCCCTTAGGGCACCGTTTAGACTTTGGGTTTTGTTTAGATTAAAAGTTCGCCATAGCTGCAACTTCGCGTACTTCGTTTGTGTTCAACGACCAGACCAAGACGTCACAGAACCCCACCTTCATTAATAAAGATTTCATCTTATATTCGCAATATCCAGATTGCAAATCTTAGTTTCTTGCTTGTTCTTCGTTTGCTTGCAGGAGATAGACCCTCGTGGTCAGGTTGATTGTGCTCCGGCGTGGTCAATAACCTCTCGGAGTTGGTTTAGCGATTGGTAAGGCGCGACGTCCTCGCACGTTCGTAGTCGGATCGTCAAAGTCTACTCCAACAAAAACGATAGCTATCATCTCATCGAAAGATCGGGACACCCTCGCCTCTATCAAGTGGTATCAGTTTTCAGGTTGCTCGGTGAGAATTTCCAGTTTTCCCTAGATTAGATTTATTTTCTTACCTATAGTTCAAGAAAAAGCCACAAAAAAAAGTTAGATCTATTCATCCTTTGTCCAAGCCAGTCTGAGCCTTTGCAATTTTCTTTTCATTGTTTGCATTATTGAATTATCGGTTGCATCGTCGTGTTCAGTTGCTGGTCTTAGTGTCTAGTTCGTTTAGAGTTTCGAGTTTTGTTCACATTAGTCACGCCGCCGCTGCATCGTTATTCCTTCCGCTGTCCACCATCCCATCCATCAATTTCCACATCCTGCTACCCACTATTCATTGTCATAATCATAGTTGAGGTCGTTCACATCTGTGCTTGATCCAATCTACATCTTATCTAGTTTGTTTTGGAAAGAGGGAGAGAGAAAAAAGAGAGAAAAAAGTTAAAAAAAAGTCAGAGAAAAAAAAGAGAGAAAGAAAAGAAAAAAGTGTGAGAAAAAAAAAGAGAAGAAAAAAAAACAAAATTCGGATCTATCTAGACTCAATCTCGTAGCTGAATTCGGATTGGAATCTGTTTTGCGCAGTGTTCAGTAAAACAGGCATATCTTTTTCATACGAAGTCTGTTTTGGCTCCGTGAGTACTCAAATTAAAGCTAGAGATGAGCCGCATCTAAATAGTTGCAGAAGCAAGTACAATATTTGACACCTCAAAATCGGTTCTAAATAGGTCTTTTTGCCCTCCGAAGTTCGCGAACACAGCTTGTTCCAGTTTTTCAGGCCAGTTTTAGAATTTTTTGACTCCTCATATCAACTCGGAATTGAGTGATTCTTTTTGCATTTGAAAGCTTGAGTCAGTGTCATTCTTGAGAAAAATTATCATAAAATTGGCACAAACTTTTATAGAGTAAAGTTGGAGAGAGAATTGTTGGTATATGCTACTTGGTAGTTGTTTCTCATCATTATCTTTGCTGCCATTATGATTTTCACTTATATCTTGCTGTCCAGAGCTACTTCATATCCTTTATTGATGCTAGTTGTGCTACGCCGTGACCTCATTAGTGTTCTAGGCTCGCGTCTCTAGTCCGGTCTAGCCTAGGACCAGCATAGTATCGTCGTTGAGCGTGTATTCAACATTGCATCTCTGAATTGATTATTGCTAATCTTTTGCTACCATATATAGCCAACCCAGCTCCACATATTTTTACACCGTGTATACGTACATTCGCCTGGCTATCGCTTTACTCAATCTTCGGAGTTATTTGACACCGCTGGTTGCCCGTCACCACCTGCTGCATGGTAAGAACTTGTAAGATATTGATATTTGCTTTACTGTGAGCGCTTTACCACCACATCCTAGTAGTTCATAGGAACATTATTGTCGATTTTTTTTTGTTTCTACTAATCATGGCAGGTTTCGGAGTTGTTAGTTCTTGGGCTTCATCGATCGTGGGAGATTTGCCATCACCTAAGAAAATACAACAACCATCACAAGAGGAGCAACAACATCAGAATGCACATAATCAGGTTAATGTTTCCATGCCACCATTTACTGGTCATTTTAGGCCTGATTTATATATTGAATGGGAGTACGAAATTAATGCTATATTTGCGTCCCATAATTTTGATGAGCGTGGAAAATTTCAAGCTGCAGTTAGTACTTTTAGTAGCTTTGCTTTAGTTTGGTGGAGTGAATATTGTCGGTTAAACCCTGATCTTATACCTACTACTTGGGATGATTTAAAACTTGTCATGAGAGATAGATTCGTTGATGTTTATTATACTCGTGGCATGATTAAAAAATTACAACATTTAAAACAAGGCACTGACACGGTAACAAAATACTATGATGATTTACAAACTACATTATTGCACTCATTTTTAGAAGAAAGTGAAGAAGATTTTATGGATAGATTTTGGGGAGGATTAAACCGTGATATTCAAGAGATTCTAATTCATGAAGAGTGTTATCCTATGGACCATTTGTTTCGTCTTGCTTGCAAAGCTGAACAGGAAATAAAACGACGTGTTGGCCACAAGGAGAACAAGCGCACGGTGCACATTCCAAGTGTTGATATAGATGTTTCTTCAACTACTAGGCGTACTATGACAACCACATCCGTTGTTGCAAGGACTAAATCATCTCCATCATGTGACACATCACCTCCAAGAGTGCCTACATCGTCTGAGTTGATCATAAGAGGTAATGACAAAGGTACAGATTTTCAACTTTCACATGAGAATGATGCATGCCTAGTTAACTTGAATACATCATGTGTTGTGTTACCTATTGATTTGAGCACACCAGCTATTTTAGAGAATCGTGTTACTGTCATGAATGCGTCATGTGATCAAAGAGTTGAAGTATCAACAATTTTGAGTGCACCCAATGAATTAACTGTTGATGCAAAAGAAACAATGTTTAATCATTTTGATATGACCTCTAATCTTGGTGATGATTTTGTGTCAAATGACTTATTGCATGTTTGCTTATTTAAGCATGTTGTAGCATGTAAATTTGATGCAAGTAAGGTTTATTCACCAATGTTGGGATGGTTTAATGATGAACATTGTCAATCCTTTGATATGAATAAGAGCTTCACTTATATGTGCAAATTGAGTTGCAATATTTTCATGTCTTCTAATACTTGTGATAATATTTTGGCTTTACATTTTATGAACTATGAAAGTTACTCATGTATACATGTGTCATATGTGCAAAAATCAAGGGAAGTAAAAATAGATGACATATACATATACAACATGTACACCTTGTCTCTTTTGTTAGCCACATTTCAGATTAAGCAACGCCGAGGACGGCTTTGTTTTCAAGAAAGGGAGGATGATGAGGACATGACTACCTTGGATACGACCAAAAATATTGCATACATGTATATTTGTGAGGTGATTTCTAATGCAAACTATGCAATAATTTATTTATGTCATCCAAGACAAAAATACTTCACAAACTTTTGTGCCATGTCTAATTGCAGGTGTATGGGACATTTGTACAATCCACATACGAACATAAGGGAAAAAGAGAAGTTTATGTGCTGTTCAAAAAGTCCTCGCACGTCACTTTTGGGCCAAGAGAAGATAGAGTCCAAGTCTCTCACGTTCTGGATTCAGATTCGGACTGCACAGACATACCTGACTCAAAACGCCAACAACTATTTCATACGGACTCCGAATTGGGTGATTCTTTTTTTGTTGGAAAGTAGATTTCGTGCTCTTTCTAACTCATTTAGTTTCATCTTCAAATTCATCCGGAGCGTTGAGTTGTCATCGAAACAATCTGACGCTGTAGCAGAATCCGAGTCAAACTACAAGTCCAAAGGTGTTGCATCACCTCCATTTGGGCCCATTGGCCTTGTACGACCTAGGGTTAGTTTTAGGCTGCCTTGGGACGTCCTCCCACCTCCTTGGCCACCACCACTTGCTCCTATATAAGTAGATCCATCTAGTAGCTTTTTGCTTGGGATTTGTTTAGTTAAAAGTTAGCCATTGCAACTTCGTGTACTTTGTTTGTGTCCAACGACCAGACCAAGACCGCTTTCGGATCCCCACCATTATCAATACTTCATCTATATTCGCAATATTCAGATTGCATTATCAAATTCTTGCTTGTTCTTCGATTGCGTGCAGGAATAGACCTTCGTGGTCAGGCTGATCGTGCTTCCAGCATCGTCAGTAACCTCAGGAGATTGGTTTAGCGATTGCTAAGGCGCAACGTCGTGCACGTTTGTAGTCGGATCGTCAAAGTCGGCTCCACCAAATCGATAGTTACCATCTCATCGAAAGATCGAGACACCCCCGCCTCTATCAACGTTGTGCCTTAGCAATCACTAAACCAATCTCCCGAGGTTACTGACGATGCTGAAAGCACGATCAGCCTGACCACGAAGGTCTATTCCTGCACGCAATCGAAGAACAAGCAAGAATATGATAATGCAATAGGAATATTGCGAATATAGATGAAGTATTGATAAAGGTGGGGATCCGAAAGCGGTATTGGTCTGGTCGTTGGACACAAACGAAGTACACGAAGTTGCAATGGCCTACTTTTAACTAAACAAATCCCAAGCAAAAAGCTACTAGATGGATCTACTTATATAGGAGCAAGGGGTGGCGGCCAAGGAGGTGGGAGGACATCCCAAGGCAGCCTAAAACTAACCCTAGGTCGTACAAGGCCAATGGGCCCAAGTGGAGGTGATGCAACACCTTTGGACTTGTAGTTTGACTCGGATTCTGCTACAGCATCAGATTGTTTCGACGACAACTCAACGCGCCGGATGAATTTGAAGGTGAAACCAATTGGGTTAGAAAGAGCACGAAATCTACTTTCCAACAAAAAAATAATCACCAAATTCGGAGTCCGTATGAAATAGTTCTTGGCGTTTTGAGTCAGGTATGTCTGTGCA
Source organism: Thinopyrum elongatum (assembly GCA_011799875.1). Lineage (NCBI taxonomy): Eukaryota > Viridiplantae > Streptophyta > Magnoliopsida > Poales > Poaceae > Thinopyrum > Thinopyrum elongatum. The sequence goes on along the minus strand of JAAAXO010000185.1, from coordinate 45,124 downwards.
GTCCGAATCTGAATCCAGAACGTGAGAGACTTGGACTCTATCTTCTCTTGGCCCAAAAGTGACGTGAAAGGACTTTTTGAATAGCACATAAACTTCTCTTTTTCCCTTATGTTCATATGTGGATTGTACAAATGTACCATACACCTGCAATTAGACATGGCACAAAAGTTTGTGAAGTATTTTTGTCTTGGATGACATAAATAAATTATTGCATAGTTTGCATTAGAAATCACCTCACAAATATACATGTATGCAATATTTTTGGTCGTATCCAAGGTAGTCATGTCCTCATCATCCTCCCCTTCTTGAAAACAAAGCCGTCCTCGGCGTTGCTTAATCTGAAATGTGGTTAACAAAAGAGACAAGGTGTACATGTTGTATATGTATATGTCATCCATTTTTACTTCCCTTGATTTTTGCACATATGACCCATGTATACATGAGTAACTTTCATAGTTCATAAAATGTAAAGCCAAAATATTATCACAAGTATTAGAAGACATGAAAATATTGCAACTCAATTTGCACATATAAGTGAAGCTCTTATTCATATCAAAGGATTGACAATGTTCATCATTAAACCATCCCAACATTGGTGAATAAACCTTACTTGCATCAAATTTACATGCTACAACATGCTTAAATAAGCAAACATGCAATAAGTCATTTGACACAAAATCATCACCAAGATTAGAGGTCATATCAAGATGATTAAACATTGTTTCTTTTGCATCAACAGTTAATTCATTGGGTGCACTCAAAATTGTTGATACTTCAACTCTTTGATCACATGGCGCATTCATGACAGTAACACAATTCTCTAAAATAGCTGGTGTGCTCAAATCAATAGGTAACACAACACATGATGTATTCAAGTTAACTAGGCATGCATCATTCTCATGTGAAAGTTAGAAATCTGTACCTTTGTCATTACCTCTTATGATCAACTCAGACGATGTAGGCACTCTAGGAGGTGATGTGTCACATGATGGAGATGATGTAGTCCTCGTAACAACGAATGTGGTTGTCATAGTACGCCTAGTAGTTGAAGAAACATCTGTATCAACACTTGGAATGTGCACCGTGCGCTTGTTCTCCTTGTGGCCAACACGTCGTTTTATTTCCTGTTCAGCTTTGCAAGCAAGACGAAACAAATGGTCCATAGGATAACACACTTCATGAATTAGAATCTCTTGAATATCACAGTTTAATCCTCCCCAAAATCTATCCATAAAATCTTCTTCACTTTCTTCTAAAAATGAGTGCAATAATGTAGTTTGTAAATCATCATAGTATTTTGTTACCGTGTCAGTGCCTTGTTTTAAATGTTGTAATTTTTTAATCATGCCACGAGTATAATAAACATCAACGAATCTATCTCTCATGACAAGTTTTAAATCATCCCAAGTAGTAGCTATAAGATCAGGGTTTAACCGACAATATTCACTCCACCAAACTAAAGCAAAACTACTAAAAGTACTAACCGCAGCTTGAAATTTTCCACGCTCATCAAAATTATGGGAAGCAAATATAGCATTTATTTCATACTCCCATTCAATATATAAATCTGGCCTAAAACGACCAGTAAATGGTGGCATGGAAACTTTAACCTGATTATGTGCATTCTGATGTAATTGCTCCTCTTGTGGCGGTTGTTGTATTTTCTTAGGTGATGGCAAATCTCCCACGATCTATGAAGCCCAAGAACTAACAACTCCGGAACTTGCCATAGTTAGTAGAAAATAAGAAACAAAATCCAAGAATAATGTTCCTATGAACTACTAGGATGTGGTGGTAAAACGCTCAGAGTGTAGCAAATATCAATATCTTACAAGTTCTTACCATGCAGCAGGTGGTGACAGGCAACCAGCAGTGTCAAATAACTCCGAAGATTGAGTAAAGCGATTGCCAGGGGAACGTACGTATACACGGTGTAGAAATATGTGGAGCTTGGAAGGCTTAAATATTTGGTAGCAAAAGATTAGCAATAATCAATTCAGAGATGCAATGTTGAATAAACGCTCAACGACGATACTGTGCTGGTCCTAGGCTAGACCGGACTAGAGACGCGAGCCTAGAACACTAATGAGGTCACGACGTTGCACAACTAGCATCAATAAAGGATATGAAGTAGCTCTGGACAGCAAGATATAAGTGAAGATCACAATGGCAGTAAAGATAATGATGAGAAAGAACTACCAAGTAGGATATACCAACAACTTTCTCTCCAACTTTCCTCTAGAAAAGTTTTTGCCAATTTTCTGATAATTTTTTCTCAAGAATGGCACTGACTCAAGCTTTCAAATGCAAAAAGAATCACTCAATTCCGAGTTGATATGAGGAGTCAAAAAATTCTAAAACTGGCCTGAAAAACTGGAACAAGCTGTGTTCATGAACTACGGAGGGCAAAAAGACCTATTTAGAAGCTGATTTTGAGGTGTCAAATATTGAACAAGCTTCTGCAACTACTCGTCGCTAGCTTTAATTTGAGTATTCACGGAGCCAAAACGGACTTCGTATGAGGAAGATACGCCTGTTTTTACTGAACAGTGCGCTAAACAGATTCGAATCCGAATTCAGGTACGAGAGTGAGTCTAGATAGATCCGAATTTTGTGTTTTTTTTCCTCTCTTTTTTTCTCTCACTTTTTTTTCTGACTTTTTTTTCTCTCTTTCCAAAACAAACCAGATAAGATGTAGATTGGATCAAGCGAAGATATGAATGGCGTCAGCTATGAAAACTCTAAACGATGCAGCGGCGGCGTGACTAATGTGAACAGAACTCGAAACTCTAAATGAACTAGACACTAAGACCAGCAACTCAACACGACGATGCAACCGATAATTCAATAATGCAAACAATGAAAAGAAAATTGCGAAGGCTCGGACTGGCTTGGACAAAGGATGAATAGATCTAACTTTTTTTTGTGGTTTTTTCTTTGGACAATAGGTAAGAAAATAAATCTAATCTAGGGAAAACTGAAAATTCTCACCGAGCAACCTGAAAACTGATACCACTTGATAGAGGTGGGGGTGTGTCCTGATCTTTCGATGAGATGATAGCTATCGATTTGGTGGAGTCGACTTTGATGATCCGACTACAAACGTGCACGACGTTGTGCCTTAGCAATCACTAAACCAATCTCCCGAGGTTACTGACGATGCTCAAAGCACGATCAGCCTGACCACGAAGGTCTATTCCTGCACGCAATCGAAGAACAAGCAAGAATATGATAATGCAATCTGAATATTGCGAATACAGATGAAGTATTGATAAAGGTGGGGATCCGAAAGCGGTCTTGGTCTGGTCGTTGGACACAAACGAAGTACACGAAGTTGCAATGGCTAACTTTTAACTAAACAAATCCCAAGCAAAAAAGCTACTAGATATAGGAGCAAGGGGTGGCGGCCAAGGAGGTGGGAGGATGTCCCAAGGCAGCCTAAAACTAACCCTAGGTCGTACAAGTCCAATGGGCCCAAGTGGAGGTGATGCAACACCTTTGGACTTGTAGTTTGACTCGGATTCTGCTACAGCGTCAGATTGTTTCGACGACAACTCAACGCTCCGGATGAATTTTAAGGTGAAACCAATTGGGTTAGAAAGATCACAAAATCTACTTTCCAACAAAAAAAGAATCACCCAATTCGGAGTCCGTATGAAATAGTTCTTGGCGTTTTGAGTCAGGTATGTCTGTGCAGTCCGAATCTGAATCCAGAACGTGAGAGACTTGGACTCTATCTTCTCTTGGCCCAAAAGTGACGTGAAATGACTTTTTGAACAGCACATAAACTTCTCTTTTTTCCTTATGTTCATATGTGGATTGTACAAATGTCTCATACACCTGCAATTAGACATGGCACAAAAGTTTGTGAAGTATTTTTGTCTTGGATGACATAAATAAATTATTGCATAGTTTGCATTAGAAATCACCTCACAAATATACATGTATGCAATATTTTTGGTCGTATCCAAGGTAGTCATGTCCTCATCAGGTGATGAGGACATCAATACCATTGTTACACCCACAGCCCCTGCTGCTATACATACTGGACCAATTACTAGAGCTCGCGCACGCCAATTAAAATATCAGGTACTTTCGTTTCTTGGTAATGATTCTAAAGTTCATGAGAATATGATGCTGCCTAAATTGGATACATTTGTTTTGCTTACAAATGAAGGGCCTAGCTTGGACAAGAAAGAGGAACCTTGGAGCAAGTTCAAGCATGGAGATGATGGCATGCACAAGGGGAACAAGAACGGAGTTACAAGTGATGATTTCAGGACTTTGAAGCCACCATAATGAGTGCAGGAAGCCTTGGACGAAATATACAAGATGTCACTTCATAAATTTCGTCCAGAGGCTATTATAGGTGCTGCGTCACCTTATTATTGGGCCAGGCCCATGTAATTTCGAAATACTTGAGTATAGGCTGTTTTTAGAGTCCGTATGTGTGGGGAAACAAGAGATAGGGTTGGTTTCGGACCCCTCCTTCAAGGGCCACGAAATCCCCTCCTCTTCCTCCATATATACAGCCCTTAGGGCACCGTTTAGACTTTGAGTTTTGTTTAGATTAAAAGTTCGCCATAGCTGCAACTTCGCGTACTTCGTTTGTGTTCAACGGCCAGACCAAGACGTCACAGAACCCCACCTTGATCAATAAAGCTTTCATCTTATATTCGCAATATCCAGATTGCAAATCTTAGTTTCTTGCTTGTTCTTCGTTTGCTTGCAGGAGATAGACCCTCGTGGTCAGGTTGATTGTGCTCCGGCGTGGTCAATAACCTCTCGGAGTTGGTTTAGCGATTGCTAAGGCGCGACGTCCTCGCACGTTCGTAGTCGGATCGTCAAAGTCTACTCCACCAAAAACGATAGCTATCATCTCATCGAAAGATCGGGACACCCTCGCCTCTATCAGAGATGGTGACTATCGTTTTCTGTGGGAGTCGACCTTGACGATCCGACTACGAACGTGCAAGATGTCGCGCCTTAGCAATCGCTATACCAACTTCCAAGGGGTTATTGACCACGCCGGAACACGATCAACCTAACCACGAGGGTCTGTTTCCTGCGAGCAAACGAAGAACAAGCAAGAAACTGAGATTGCAATCTGGATATTGCGAATATAAGAGGTTCTGTAAGGTGGGGTTCTGTGACGCCTTTGTCTGGTCGTTGAACACAAACGAAGTACGCGAAGTTGCAGCTATGGCGAACTTTTAATCTAAACAAAACCCAAAGTCTAAACGGTGCCCTAAGGGCTGTATATATGGAGGAAGAGGGGGGGATTTCGTGGCCCTTGAAGGAGGGGTCCGAAACCAACCCTGTCTCTTGTTTCCCCACACATACGGACTCTAAAAATAGCCTATACTCAAGTATTTCGAAATTACATGGGCCTGGCCCATTAATAAGGTGACGCAGCACCTATAATAGCCTCTGGACGAAATTTATGAAGTGGCATCTTGTATATTTCGTCCAAGGCTTCCTGCACTCATTATGGTGGCTTCAAAGTCCTGAAATCATCACTTGTAACTCCGTTCTTGTTCCCCTTGCGCATGCCATCATCTCCATGCTTGAACTTGCTCCAAGGTTCCTCTTTCTTGTCCAAGCTAGGCCATTCATTTGTAAGCAAAACAAATGTATCCAATTTAGGCAGCATCATATTCTCATGAACATTAGAACCATTACCAAGAAACGAAAGTACCTGATAATTTAATTGGCGTGCGCGAGCTCTAGTAATTGGTCCAGTATGTATAGCAGCAGGGGCTGTGGGTGTAACAATGGTATTGATGTCCTCATCATCCTCCCCTTCTTGAAATGAAGTCGTCCTCGACGGAAGCACATCTTCCTCACCCAAATAAGGCTTCAAATCTGCAATGTTAAAAGTGGGACTAACCCCAAAATCTGCAGGCAGCTCAAGTTTATATGCATTATCATTTATTTTCTCTAACACCTTAAAAGGACCATCAGCACGTGGCATTAGCTTTGATTTGCGCAAATCAGGAAATCTATCCTTAGGCAAATGTAACCAAACAAGATCTCCAGGTGCAAACACAACATGTTTTCTACCCTTATCTCCAGCAAGTTTATATTTAGCATTCATACGCTCAATGTTCTCCTTAGTTAACTCATGCATTTTTAAGATCAATTCAGCACGTTGTTTAGCATCAAAATTAACCTTCTCCGAAGATGGAAGAGGCAACAAATCAATAGGTGCACGAGGTAGGAAACCATATACAATTTCAAAAGGGCACATCTTAGTAGTAGAATGCAACGAACGATTATAAGCAAATTCAATATGAGGCAAGCATTCTTCCCACATTTTCTTGTTATTCTTCAAAACAGCCCTAAGCATAGTAGACAAAGTTCTATTGACTACTTCAGTTTGTCCATCAGTTTGGGGGTGACAAGTAGTACTAAAAAGTAGTTTAGCCCCCCACTTAGCCCATAAACATCTCCAAAAGTGGCTAAGAAATTTGGTATCATGATCTGAAACAATAGTATTTGGCACACCATGCAAGCGAATAATTTCACGAAAGAACAAATCAGCAACATTAGCAGCATCATCGCTTTTATGACATGGTATAAAGTGTGCCATTTTCGAGAACCTATCCACGACAACAAATATGCTATCCCTCCCCTTCTTTGTTCGAGGTAAACCCAAAACAAAGTCTATAGATATATCCTACCATGGAACACTAGGTACAGGCAAAGGCATATATAAACCATGAGGATTGAGTCGTGACTTAGCTTTTTGACATGTAGTGATGAGGACATCAATACCATTGTTACACCCACAGCCCCTGCTTCTATACATACTGGACCAATTACTAGAGCTCGCGCACGCCAATTAAATTATCAGGTACTTTCGTTTCTTGGTAATGATTCTAAAGTTCATGAGAATATGATGCTGCCTAAATTGGATACATTTGTTTTGCTTACAAATGAAGGCCCTAGCTTGGACAAGAAAGAGGAACCTTGGAGCAAGTTCAAGCATGGAGATGATGGCATGCACAAGGGGAACAAGAACGGAGTTACAAGTGATGATTTCAGGACTTTGAAGCCACCATAATGAGTGCAGGAAGCCTTGGACGAAATATACAAGATGTCACTTCATAAATTTCGTCCAGAGGCTATTATAGGTGCTGCGTCACCTTATTATTGGGCCAGGCCCATGTAATTTCGAAATACTTGAGTATAGGCTGTTTTTAGAGTCCGTATGTGTGGGGAAACAAGAGATAGGGTTGGTTTCGGACCCCTCCTTCAAGGGCCACGGAATCCCCTCCTCTTCCTCCATATATACAGCCCTTAGGGCACCGTTTAGACTTTGGGTTTTGTTTAGATTAAAAGTTCGCCATAGCTGCAACTTCGCGTACTTCGTTTGTGTTCAACGACCAGACCAAGACGTCACAGAACCCCACCTTGATCAATAAAGCTTTCATCTTATATTCGCAATATCCAGATTGCAAATCTTAGTTTCTTGCTTGTTCTTCGTTTGCTTGCAGGAGATAGACCCTCGTGGTCAGGTTGATTGTGCTCCGGCGTGGTCAATAACCTCTCGGAGTTGGTTTAGCGATTGCTAAGGTGCGACGTCCTCGCACGTTCGTAGTCGGATCGTCAAAGTCTACTCCACCAAAAACGATAGCTATCATCTCATCGAAAGATCGGGACACCCTCGCCTCTATTACTTCCCTTACAACGACGACAAATAATATCATGTGTGTGCCCTGTTGATGCCATAGATGAAGAAGAGCTCTGGGCAGGCCCAGAAGGTGTACTCTTGGCAGATGGTGGTGGTGGTGCCTGTTTTCTTGTATCTCGATTGGAATTGGCGGCTGAAGTCAGTGGTGCCGCAGTAGGACGTGTGGGAGTAGAGGAGGCACGCGGTGTCCATGATGAAGATCGACCTGCAGAAAAATTAGTTCGCGCCAATGCCTGTCGATCCTGCACTTCACGTTCAGCTTTACAAGCAAGATGGAATAAACGAGTGATATTATTATACTCCTTATACTCTAGAATGGTCTGAATCTCTCTATTTAATCCACCCATGAAACGTGCAAGCATAGCTTCATTCTCCTCAACAATACCACATCTACTCATGCCAGTTTGTAATTCCTGATAATATTCTTCTACAGAATTTTTTCCTTGTCTTAAGCGCTGCAATTTTTGAAGTAATTCACGTTGATAATATGGTGGAACCCAACGAGTACGCATAGCAGTTTTCAAAGCAGCCCACGTAGCTGGAATAGGATATAATCTACAATGTTCAGACCACCATACACATGCAAAACTAGTGAAAGCACAAACAGCAGCAGCAACACGTCGTTCCTCGGGATATTGTAAACATGTAAAACGTTGTTTAGTTTCTAACTCCCAAGTAAGATATATATCAGGAACATATCTACCCTCGAATGGTGGAATATTCAATTTTAATTTAGGAAGATGGTCATGATCTCGTACCTGAAGTGGTGGTGCAGGCCTACCATTGCGATTATTTGCATGTGGACGACCTGGTGCTGGTGGTTGCACGTAGTTATGATTTTGATCAACCTCATCCTCATAATCGCCCGCGTAATCATCCTCCTCCTCGGCACCAGCAGCAGCAGGAGCAGGAGCCAAAGAAGCATCAACAGTAGGTACAGCAGCACCAGAAGTTTGGCCATCCTCAAGAGGAACACGCTTCGCTCGTCCGAACTGATTTGGAAGGGGGCGTTGTTGTTGTCGTTGCAGAGGTGCGACAGGTGCAGCCGGTGGTGGTTGGGGAAGACGCGTGAGCAATTCATTAAACTTGTTATCCAGCTTTGTCTCGAACGACGATGCTCAATCCCGCGAATAGGTGGTAATCCCGGTGGCACGTCTTGTGGAAAGACGTCAGCGAACTCCTGCAAAATGTTAGTGACCGCAGGAGGCAAAGAGGAAGGCACGTCCTCGAATGAAAATAACGCCTCTTTGCACACAAAAGCATAGCAAACAGAATTGCTGAAATCTAGATCATCAATATCAGATTTGGTGGCAAGTAAGCATGCACTTTTCAATTTAATTTCAGAAGCAACACTAGATGGTTTATTATTAGGCTTCATTTGTTGCTCAAATTCTTTTGCCACAATCTGATTTTCACTCTTATTTTTCTCCTGTTTTGCTTTACTAGCTCTATTAATATCATCTTTCAAAATAGAATCAGGAGTCATAGGAAGCAAAGTAATATGTTTATCCTTATGAACAAGAGTATACTGATTGTTTCTACCATGGTGTACAGAATTTTTATCAAATTGCCATGGTCTACCAAGTTATATGAACATGCTTGCATGGGTACCACATCACAATCAACATAATCAGCATATGTAGAGATACTAAAATGCACACGAACAGTACGTGTTACCTTAACCTTGCCGCTGTTGTTGAACCATTGGATATAGTAAGGATGTGGATGTGGTCTTGTGGTGAGAGATAGCTTCTCCACCATCTCCATGCTAGCCAAGTTGTTGCAGCTCCCTCCATCTATGATGACGCGAACAGAACGTTCCTTCACAACTCCCTTTGTATGGAACAAATTATGCCTCTGATTTTGCTCAGCTTGTGTGACCAGCACACTCAAAACACGTTGAGCAACTAAACATTCATACCTGTCAGCGCCTTCAGGAGCCATGTATTGCGTCTCATGATCAGAATCATCTCCACCGTGTTCTTCACTTGTAATAAGAGCCAAAGTCTCCTCATCATAGTCACTAGTGGACTCATACCCACCATCCTCAGTAGCAATCATAACACGCGGAGATTGGCATTCTCTCGCATAATGACCTCTTCCCTTACAACGACGACAAATAATATCATGTGTGTGCCCTGTTGATGCCATAGATGAAGAAGAGCTCTGGGCAGGCCCAGAATGTGTACTCTTGGCAGATGGTGGTGGTGGTGCCTGTTTTCTTGTATCTCGGTTGGAATTGGCGGCTGAAGTCAGTGGTGCCGCAGTAGGACGTGTGGGAGTAGAGGAGGCACGCGGTGTCCATGATGAAGATCGACCTGCAGAAAAATTAGTTCGCGCCAATGCCTGTCGATCCTGCACTTCACGTTCAGCTTTACAAGCAAGATGGAATAAACGAGTGATATTATTATACTCCTTATACTCTAGAATGGTCTGAATCTCTCTATTTAATCCACCCATGAAACGTGCAAGCATAGCTTCATTCTCCTCAACAATACCACATCTAATCATGCCAGTTTGTAATTCCTGATAATATTCTTCTATAGAATTTTTTCCTTGTCTTAAGCACTGCAATTTTTGAAGTAATTCACGTTGATAATATGGTGGAACCCAACGAGTACGCATAGCAGTTTTCAAAGCAGCCCACGTAGCTGGAATAGGATATAATCTACAATGTTCAGACCACCATACACATGCAAAACTAGTGAAAGCACAAACAGCAGCAGCAACACGTCGTTCCTCGGGATATTGTAAACATGTAAAACGTTGTTCAGTTTCTAACTCCCAAGTAAGATATATATCAGGAACATATCTACCCTCGAATGGTGGAATATTCAATTTTAATTTAGGAAGATGGTCATGATCTCGTACCTGAAGTGGTGGTGCAGGCCTACCATTGCGATTATTTGCATGTGGACGACCTGGTGCTGGTGGTTGCACGTAGTTATGATTTTGATCAACCTCATCCTCATAATCGCCCGCGTAATCATCCTCCTCCTCGGCACCAGCAGCAGCAGGAGCAGGAGCCAAAGAAGCATCAACAGTAGGTACAGCAGCACCAGAAGTTTGGCCATCCTCAAGAGGAACACTGATAGAGGCGAGGGTGTCCCGATCTTTCGATGAGATGATATCTATCATTTTTGGTGGAGTAGACTTTGACGATCCGACTACGAACGTGCGAGGACGTCGCGCCTTAGTAATCGCTAAACCAACTCCGAGAGGTTATTGACCACGCCGGAGCACAATCAACCTGACCCCGAGGGTCTATCTCCTGCAAGCAAACGAAGAACAAGCAAGAAACTAAGATTTGCAATCTGGATATTGCGAATATAAGATGAAAGCTTTATTGATCGAGGTGGGGTTCTGTGACGTCTTGGTCTGGTCGTTGAACACAAACGAAGTACGCGAAGTTGCAGCTATGGCGAACTTTTAATCTAAACAAAACCCAAAGTCTAAACGGTGCCCTAAGGGCTGTATATATGGAGGAAGAGGAGGGGATTTCGTGGCCCTTGAAGGAGGGGTCCGAAACCAACCCTATCTCTTGTTTCCCCACACATACGGACTCTAAAAACAGCCTATACTCAAGTATTTCGAAATTACATGGGCCTGGCCCAATAATAAGGTGACGCAGCACCTATAATAGCCTCTGGACGAAATTTATGAAGTGACATCTTGTATATTTCGTCCAAGGCTTCCTGCACTCATTATGGTGGCTTCAAAGTCCTGAAATCATCACTTGTAACTCCGTTCTTGTTCCCCGTGTGCATGCCATCATCTCCATGCTTGAACTTGCTCCAAGGTTCCTCTTTCTTGTCCAAGCTAGGCCCTTCATTTGTAAGCAAAACAAATGTATCCAATTTAGGCAGCATCATATTCTCATGAACTTTAGAATCATTACCAAGAAACGAAAGTACCTGATATTTTAATTGACGTGCGCGAGCTCTAGTAATTGGTCCAGTATGTATAGAAGCAGGGGCTGTGGGTGTAACAATGGTATTGATGTCCTCATCATCCTCCCCTTCTTGAAATGAAGTCGTCCTCGACGGAAGCTCATCTTCCTCACCCAAATAAGGCTTCAGATCTGCAATGTTAAAAGTGGGACTAACCCCAAAATCTGCAGGCAGCTCAAGTTTATATGCATTATCATTTATTTGCTCTAACACCTTAAAAGGACCATCAGCACGTGGCATTAGCTTTGATTTGCGCAAATCAGGAAATCTATCCTTACGCATTATCTCCAGGTGCAAACACAACATGTTTTCTACCCTTATCTCCAGCAAGTTTATATTTAGCATTCATACGCTCAATGTTCTCCTTAGTTAACTCATGCATTTTTAAGATCAATTCAGCACGTTGTTTAGCATCAAAATTAACCTTCTCCGAAGATGGAAGAGGCAACAAATCAATTGGTGCACGAGGAAGGAAACCATACACAATTTCAAAAGGACACATCTTAGTAGTAGAATGCAATGAACGATTATAAGCAAATTCAATATGAGGCAAGCATTCTTCCCACATTTTCTTGTTATTCTTCAAAACAGCCATAAGCATAGTAGACAATGTTCTATTGACTACTTCAGTTTGTCCATCAGTTTGGGGGTGACATGTAGTACTAAAAAGCAGTTTAGTCCCCAACTTAGCCCATAAACATCTCCAAAAGTGGCTAAGAAATTTAGTATCACGATCTGAAACAATAGTATTTGGCACACCATGCAAGCGTATAATTTCACGAAAGAACAAATCAGCAACATTAACAGCATCATCGCTTTTATGACATGGTATAAAGTGTGCCATTTTCGAGAACCTATCCACGACAACAAATATGCTATCCCTCCCCTTCTTTGTTCGAAGTAAACCTAAAACAAAGTCCATAGATATATCCTCCCAAGGAACACTAGGTACAGGCAAAGGCATATATAAACCATGAGGATTGAGTCGTGACTTAGCTTTTTGACATGTAGTGCAGCGAGCAACAAAACGCTCAACATCCCGTCTCATCTTTGGCCAAAAGAAATGTGTAGCAAGTATATCCTCCGTCTTCTTCACGCCAAAGTGTCCCATTAATCCTCCTCCATGCGCCTCCTGCAACAACAAAAGACGAACAGAGCTAGCTGGAATGCATAGCTTGTTAGCACGAAACACAAATCCATCGTTAATGACGAACTTGTTTGATAGAGGCGAGGGTGTCCCGATCTTTCGATGAGATGATAGCTATCGTTTTTGGTGGAGTAGACTTTGACGATCCGACTACGAACGTGCGAGGACGTCGCGCCTTAGCAATCGCTAAACCAACTCCGAGAGGTTATTGACCACGCCGGAGCACAATCAACCTGACCACGAGGGTCTATCTCCTGCAAGCAAACGAAGAACAAGCAAGAAACTAAGATTTATAATCTGGATATTGCGAATATAAGATGAAAGCTTTATTGATCAAGGTGGGGTTCTGTGACGTCTTGGTCTGGTCGTTGAACACAAACGAAGTACGCGAAGTTGCAGCTATGGCGAACTTTTAATCTAAACAAAACCCAAAGTCTAAACGGTGCCCTAAGGGCTGTATATATGGAGGAAGAGGAGGGGATTTCGTGGCCCTTGAAGGAGGGGTCCGAAACCAACCCTATCTCTTGTTTCCCCACACATACGGACTCTAAAAACAGCCTATACTCAAGTATTTCGAAATTACATGGGCCTGGCCCAATAATAAGGTGACGCAGCACCTATAATAGCCTCTCGACGAAATTTATGAAGTGACATCTTGTATATTTCGTCCAAGGCTTCCTGCACACATTATGGTGGCTTCAAAGTCCTGAAATCATCACTTGTAACTCCGTTCTTGTTCCCCTTGTGCATGCCATCATCTCCATGCTTGAACTTGCTCCAAGGTTCCTCTTTCTTGTCCAAGCTAGGGCCTTCATTTGTAAGCAAAACAAATGTATCCAATTTAGGCAGCATCATATTCTCATGAGCTTTAGAATCATTACCAAGAAACGAAAGTACCTGATAATTTAATTGGCGTGCGCGAGCTCTAGTAATTGGTCCAGTATGTATAGAAGCAGGGGCTGTGGGTGTAACAATGGTATTGATGTCCTCATCATCCTCCCCTTCTTGAAATGAAGTCGTCCTCGACGGAAGCTCATCTTCCTCACCCAAATAAGGCTTCAGATCTGCAATGTTAAAAGTGGGACTAACCCCAAAATCTGCAGGCAGCTCAAGTTTATATGCATTATCATTTATTTTATCTAACACCTTAAAAGGACCATCAGCACGTGGCATTAGCTTTGATTTGCGCAAATCAGGAAATCTATCCTTACGCAAATGTAACCAAACAAGATCTCCAGGTGCAAACACAACATGTTTTCTACCCTTATCTCCAGCAAGTTTATATTTAGCATTCATACGCTCAATGTTCTCCTTAGTTAACTCATGCATTTTTAAGATCAATTCAGCACGTTGTTTAGCATCAAAATTAACCTTCTCCGAAGATGGAAGAGGCAACAAATCAATTGGTGCACGAGGAAGGAAACCATACACAATTTCAAAAGGACACATCTTAGTAGTAGAATGCAATGAACGATTATAAGCAAATTCAATATGAGGCAAGTATTCTTCCCACATTTTCTTGTTATTCTTCAAAACAGCCCTAAGCATAGTAGACAATGTTCTATTGACTACTTCAGTTTGTCTATCAGTTTGGGGGTGACATGTAGTACTAAAAAGCAGTTTAGTCCCCAACTTAGCCCATAAACATCTCCAAAAGTGGCTAAGAAATTTAGTATCACGATCTGAAACAATAGTATTTGGCACACCATGCAAGCGTATAATTTCACGAAAGAACAAATCAGCAACATTAACAGCATCATCGCTTTTATGACATGGTATAAAGTGTGCCATTTTCGAGAACCTATCCACGACAACAAATATGCTATCCCTCCCCTTCTTTGTTCGAGGTAAACCTAAAACAAAGTCCATAGATATATCCTCCCAAGGAACACTAGGTACAAGCAAAGGCATATATAAACCATGAGGATTGAGTCGTGACTTAGCTTTTTGACATGTAGTGCAGCGAGCAACAAAACGCTCAACATCCCGTCTCATCTTTGGCCAAAAGAAATGTGTAGCAAGTATATCCTCCGTCTTCTTCACGCCAAAGTGTCCCATTAATCCTCCTCCATGCGCCTCCTGCAACAACAAAAGGCGAACGGAGCTAGCTGGAATGCATAGCTTGTTAGCACGAAACACAAATCCATCGTTAACGACAAACTTGTTCCATGTTCTCCCTTCCTTACAATTCTGCAATACATCTTTAAATTCAACATCATGCACATATTGATCTTTGATGGTCTCCAAACCAAATATTTTAAAGTCAAGTTGTGAAAGCATAGTATAACGACGAGACAATGCATCAGCAATAACATTTTCTTTACCCTTCTTGTGTTTAATGACATAAGGGAAAGTCTCAATAAATTCAACCCATTTAGCATGTCTACGGTTCAGTTTTGCTTGACTTTTAATGTGTTTCAAAGATTCATGATCAGAATGTATAACAAATTCTTTGGGCCATAAATAATGTTGCCATGTTTCTAAGGTCCGAACAAGAGCATATAATTCTTTATCATAAGTAGAATAGTTCATACTAGGCCCACTCAATTTTTCAGAAAAGTATGCAACAGGTTTGCCATCTTGTAATAAAACACCTCCTAATCCAATTCCACTAGCATCACATTCAAGCTCAAAAGTCTTATTAAAATCAGGAAGTTGGAGTAAAGGAGCATGTGTCAACTTATCTTTCAATACCGTGAAGGCTTCTTCCTGTGAGGTACCCCAAACAAAAGGCACATCCTTCTTTGTAAGCTCATTGAGAGGTGCAGCAATGGTGCTGAAATCTCTCACAAAACGCCTATAGAAACCAGCGAGTCCAAGAAAACTCCTCACTTGAGTGACCGTTTTGGGCTGTGGCCAACTCTCAATAGCTTCAATCTTGGCTTTATCAACTTCAATTCCCTGTGGAGTAACAACATAGCCAAGAAAAGATACTCGGTCGGTGTAAAAGGTGCACTTCCCAAGGTTACCAAACAAACGTGCATCACGTAAAGCAATAAAAACAGCACGTAAATGTTCCAAATGTTCCTCCAAAGATCTGCTATAAATCAATATATCATCAAAGTAAACTACCACAAATCGTCCAATGAAAGCACGTAAAACTTCGTTCATTAATCTCATGAAAGTACTAGGTGCATTAGTTAACCCAAAAGGCATGACTAACCACTCATATAAACCGAACTTAGTTTTAAATGCTGTTTTCCATTCATCTCCCAATTTCATACGAATTTGATGGTATCCACTACGCAAATCAACTTTGGAGAATATTGTAGAGCCACTCAATTCATCAAGCATATCATCTAGCCTAGGAATAGGATGACGATAACGAATAGTAATATTATTAATGCCTCTACAATCAACACACATACGCGACGTACCATCCTTTTTTGGCACTAGTATAATAGGAACAGCACAAGAACGGAGTTACAAGTGATGATTTCAGGACTTTGAAGCCACCATAAGGAGTGCAGGAAGCCTTGGACGAAATATACAAGATGCCACTTCATAAATTTCGTCCAGAGGCTATTATAGGTGCTGCGTCACCTTATTATTGGGCCAGGCCCATGTAATTTCGAAATACTTGAGTATAGACTATTTTTAGAGTCCGTATGTGTGGGGAAACAAGAGATAGGGTTGGTTTCGGACCCCTCCTTCAAGGGCCACAAAATCCCCCCCTCTTCCTCCATATATACAGCCCTTAGGGCACCGTTTAGACTTTGGGTTTTGTTTAGATTAAAAGTTCGCCATAGCTGCAACTTCGCGTACTTCGTTTGTGTTCAACAACCAGACCAAGACGTCACAGAACCCCACCTTGATCAATAAAGCTTTCATCTTATATTCGCAATATCCAGATTGCAAATCTTAGTTTCTTGCTTGTTCTTCGTTTGCTTGCAGGAGATAGACCCTCGGGGTCAGGTTGATTGTGCTCCGGCGTGGTCAATAACCTCTCGGAGTTGGTTTAGCGATTGCTAAGGCGCGACGTCCTCGCACGTTCGTAGTCGGATCGTCAAAGTCGACTCCACCAAATCGATAGCTATCATCTCATCGAAAGATCGGGACACCCCCGCCTCTATCATGTAGTGCAGCGAGCAACAAAGCGCTCAACATCCCGTCTCATCTTTGGCCAAAAGAAATGTGTAGCAAGTACATCCTCCGTCTTCTTTACGCCAAAGTGTCCCATTAATCCTCCTCCATGCGCCTCCTGCAACAACAAAAGACGAACGGAGCTAACTGGAATGCATAGCTTGTTAGCATGAAACACAAATCCATCGTTAACGACGAACTTATTCCATGTTCTCCCTTCTTTACAATTCTGCAATACATCTTTAAATTCAGGATCATGCACATATTGATCTTTGATGGTCTCCAAACCAAATATTTTAAAGTCAAGTTGTGAAAGCATAGTATAACAACGAGACAATGCATCAGCAATAACATTTTCTTTACCCTTCTTGTGTTTAATGACATAAGGGAAAGTCTCAATGAATTCAACCCATTTAGCATGTCCACGGTTCAGTTTTGCTTGACTTTTAATGTGTTTCAAAGATTCATGATCAGAATGTATAACAAATTCTTTGGGCCATAAATAATGTTGCCATGTTTCTAAGGTCCGAACAAGAGCATATAATTCTTTATCATAAGTAGAATAGTTCAGACTAGGCCCACTCAATTTTTCAGAAAAGTATGCAACAGGTTTGCCATCTTGTAATAACACACCTCCTAATCCAATTCCACTAGCATCACATTCAAGCTCAAAAGTCTTATTAAAATCAGGAAGTTGGAGTAAAGGAGCATGTGTCAACTTATCTTTCAATACCGTGAAGACTTCTTCCTGTGCGGTACCCCAAACAAAAGGCACATCCTTCCTTGTAAGCTCATTGAGAGGTGCAGCAATGGTGCTAAAATCTCTCACAAAACGCCTATAGAAACCAGCGAGGCCAAGGAAACTCCTCACTTGTGTGACCGTTTTGGGCTACGGCCAACTCTCAATAGCTTCAATCTTGGCTTTATCAACTTCAATTCCCTGTGGAGTAACAACATAGCCAAGAAAAGATACTTGGTCGGTGCAAAAGGTGCACTTCCCAAGGTTACCAAACAAACATGCATCACGTAGAGCAATATAAACAGCACGTAAATGTTCCAAATGTTCCTCCAAAGATCTGTCATAAATCAATATATCATCAAAGTAAACTACCACAAATCGTCCAATGAAAGCACGTAAAACTTCGTTCATTAATCTCATGAAAGTACTAGGTGCATTAGTTAACCCAAAAGGCATGACTAACCATTCATATAAACCAAACTTAGTTTTAAATGTTGTTTTCCATTCATCTCCCAATTTCATACGAATTTGATGGTATCCACTACACAAATCAACTTTGGAGAATATTGTAGAGCCACTCAATTCATCAAGCATATCCTCTAGCCTAGGAATAGGATGACGATAGCGAATAGTAATATTATTAATGCCTCTACAATCAACACACATACGTGATGTACCATCCTTTTTTGGCACTAGTATAACAGGAACAGCACAAGGACTAAGAGATTCGCGTATATAACCTTTGTCGAGCAGCTCCTGTACTTGACGCATAATCCCCTTCGTCTCCTCTGGATTGGTACGGTATGGCGCACGGTTTGGAAGTGAAGCACCGGGAATTAAGTCAATCTGATGCTCAATCCCGCGAATAGGTGGTAATCCCGGTGGCACGTCTTGTGGAAAGACATCAGCGGACTCCTGCAAAATGTTAGTGACAGCAGGAGGCAAAGAGGAAGGCACGTCCTCGAATGAAAATAACGCCTCTTTGCACACAAAAGCATAGCAAACAGATTTGCTGAAATCTAGCTCATCAATATCAGATTTGGTGGCAAATAAACATGCACTTTTCAATTTAATTTCAGAAGCAACACTAGATGGTTTATTATTAGGCTTCATTTGTTGCTCAAATTCTTTTCCACAATCTGATTTTCACTCTTATTTTTTTCATGTTTTGCTTTACTAGCTCTATTAATATCATCTTTCAAAATAGAATCAGGAGTCATAGGAAGCAAAGTAATATGTTTATCCTTATGAACAAGAGTATACTGATTGTTTCTACCATGGTGTACAGAATTTTTATCAAATTGCCATGGTCTACCAAATAATAATGAACATGCTTGCATGGGTACCACATCACAATCAACATAATTAGCATATGTAGAGATACTAAAATGCACACGAACAGTACGTGTTACCTTAAACTTGCCGCTTTTGTTGAACCATTGGATATAGTAAGGATGTGGATGTGGTCTTGTGGTGAGAGATAGCTTCTCCACCATCTCCATGCTAGCCAAGTTGTTGCAGCTCCCTCCATTTATGATGACGCGAACAGAACGTTCCTTCACAACTCCCTTTGTATGGAACAAATTATGCCTCTGATTTTGCTCAGCTTGTGTGACCTGCACACTCAAAACACGTTGAGCAACTAAACATTCATACCTGTCAGCGTCTTCAGGAGCCATGTATTGCGTCTCATGATCGGAATCATCTCCACCGTGTTCTTCACTTGTAATAAGAGCCAAAGTCACCTCATCATAGTCACTAGCGGACTCATACCCACCATCCCCCGATACCACTTGATAGAGGCGGGGGTGTCCCGATGTTTTGATGAGATGGTGACTATTGTTTTCTGTGGGAGTCGACCTTGACGATCCGACTACGAACGTGCGAGACGTCGCGCCTTAGCAATCGCTATACCAACTTCCAAGGGGTTATTGACCACGCCGGAGCACGATCAACCTGACCACGAGGGTCTGTTTCCTGCGAGCAAACGAAGAACAAGCAAGAAACTGAGATTGCAATCTGCATATTGCGAATATAAGAGGAAAGCTTTATTAATGAAGGTGGGGTTCTGTGACGCCTTTGTCTGGTCGTTGCACACAAACGAAGTACGCGAAGTTGCAGCTATGGCGAACTTTTAATCTAAACAAAACCCAAAGTCTAAACGGTGCCCTAAGGGCTATATATATGGAGGAAGAGGGGGGGATTTCGTGGCCCTTGAAAGAGGGGTCCGAAACCAACCCTGTCTCTTGTTTCCCCACACATACGGACTCTAAAAACAGCCTATACTCAAGTATTTCGAAATTACATGGGCCTGGCCCATTAATAAGGTGATGCAGCACCTATAATAGCCTCTGGACGAAATTTATGAAGTGGCATCTTGTATATTTCGTCCAAGGCTTCCTGCACTCATTATGGTGGCTTCAAAGTCCTGAAATCATCACTTGTAACTCCGTTCTTGTTCCCCTTGCGCATGCCATCATCTCCATGCTTGAACTTGCTCCAAGGTTCCTCTTTCTTGTCCAAGCTAGGCCCTTCATTTGTAAGCAAAACAAATGTATCCAATTTAGGCAGCATCATATTCTCATGAACATTAGAATCATTACCAAGAAACGAAAGTACCTGATAATTTAATTGGCGTGCACGAGCTCTAGTAATTGGTCCAGTATGTATAGCAGCAGGGGCTGTGGGTGTAACAATGGTATTGATGTCCTCATCATTAATTGTTTGCGATGAGCATAACAGCAGAATCGGTCAGACAGATGAAGGTGTGTGTGATATACGGCATAAAGTTCACTAGGATGAGCTGTTTGTGATTAGGCAACACAACAGAAACAGTCAGCCAGATCAAGGTGTGTGCGATATATGGCATACAGTTCACTCGGATGAACTGTTTGCGATTAGCCAGCACAACAGAACTGTTTCAACTTAACAAGATGTGTGTGATACGCGGGAAACAAGTCAGTTATCATAAATGTGTGGGAAGACTGTTAAGAACATAGATGATTCCTGTTAACAAGCCGTGTGTGTTGTGAACAAATGATTGCTGGTATACAATTGTGAGTGATTGATGAAATCATCACCGACGGGTTCCATTGTTTAGTCCGTGTGCGATGTGATTTGCTCTGTCCGCACAACATCTACGCTCTGTCTACAGGGCATCAACATATATACTTAGAAAGACAGCATTGCATAACCAAATTAAGCATACAATTACACAAGTGACTACACACATAACATTTCCACACACCAAAGTAAGCAATCACATGCATACTAAACTAGGAGAAACGAGGATCTAATCATCTACTTCTTGTTGTGACGACGCTTGCCATTGCTCTGCTTCCGGCTGGATCCCTGGCCGTTTTGGGGAAGGAGGCACTTCCTCATGTCAACGATCCGCCTGTACATCTCGTAGCTCCTGTACGCCTCCTTGGCCGCATACATGACGTGAGCTTTGTCGAGTTTCTCCATCCAGGCCGAGTGCCAGGCACGCTTATCCTTGTTGCATGAATCCTTCATGTCTCTGTAGTAGGGGTCGATGATGTCCTCGGCAAGGTGAACCAGTGAGTCCTTCTCATGCTCGTTGCTACCCCAGATCTTGTATTGCCCTTGATGTCGACAAGATTCTGGCAGGCGATGCCCGAATTCTTGAGCACCTTTACATCGTTCGTGATGTCCACCATAGCGAACATGTAGTGGGGGCTGTTGACAAACCTGGCGAAATGCTCGCAAGGCCTTGTGGCTAGGCAGTAGTGGTAGACGAGGACGTGATTGCGCACGCACATCTGGGTGACGGTGACCTTGGGACAAGACTCGGCACAAGCGCCGGTGTACTCGAGGTCGAACCCAACCACCTTGTACTTCTCCTCAGCAAGCAACAACTACATGATGTGGATGGAGTGCTCCACCCAGACCGGGTTGTTCGTGTACACCACCGAGAGCTCCGTGAACCTTTTGTGGGTGTCCACCACGGCATGCATGGTGAACTGCTGCTCGTCGTCGGCAGCCGCTCGAAGCGCCATTGGAGCCGCGTAGGATACCCTCTAAGAATTTGTCGTGGTGGGTGTGCTTCTTGCAATAGTGGGGTGCAATCGAAGGGTTGAAGAGACACAAGGGTTAAATGGCCGCTGTAATTAATGGGGGCCGGCCGGCCTGTAATCATCACGTCGTGTCACCGCGTTCATAGCGGAGGATTCCAGTGCATGCTCGAGAACCCCGCACGCATTTTGTTTGACCACGCGTGGGCTCAAAGAGACACCAAATGTATCGTTGGTGAGCCTGTTCCCGTGCAACCGCGCAAGCTTCCCGCCCGGCTAGTTTGGCCACGCGTCGGCTAGAAGAGGGGCAAATCATGGGCGTTTATTGGCAAAAAGCTTTGTAAAAATGAAGTGTGTGGAATGACTTCGATCATAAGTTTACCCGTGGGTGATGAGGTCAAAGTTACACAGAAGGGTGATGATGGACACTCGAGTGCGATAATTAATTATGTGCTCTACAGGGCACACGATTGAAGAAACCAACTATGTGCAATAATGTCGAAGATCGCAGTCGAGTTAGCTATACAGATCGTTTACGGAGATCGACAAGGGAAACACATTCGAGAATGGTTAATAAAATCTAAGTCCATTTCATTTTAAGGTCAAAATAGTACTACCAATATACAAGTCTCATACGATGTCATTTCAACGATTGTACCACAAAAGCTCGAAATATTACAAGGTTCAAATTCCAGAGTTATATGGCTCAAATTCGAAGATTACAAGGTTCAAACTGATATTAGAAATGAAATTCAGCTCATTACCTTCAGCACCCTTGCTCTGACAACAAAGAACCTAGCGAATATAATCTCCGGTAAGGTCCCTCGATATGAGTTCAAAGTAATTTCTGAGAGATGTAGATCTAGGCATTCGATGTGATGTTATATTGTATCACATTATGCACCACCGGGCCTAATCTTATCTGCAAAAGAACAAAACGGGCTAGCGCCTACATGTAGTTTTCAACACTACTACAGGCCTATTTGGTTTGCAGGATTTGTAAAATGCACTAACGTGCCATCTTTGATCCGACATGATTAACATGAGCTTTTGATTACAATCTAGAAAAATGTAGACTTTTTCACAAGAGGTTGGAGTGGATGAAAAAATTCCCTAAGAAAACTAGTACAGATGAATCCAAAGGAGAAATGCTTATGGATTGTAACCATATGGATCAAGCAACCAATATGGGGGGGGGGGCAAAACATGTATGTACTGAAATCCTCCAAAATTCCTTCAGAAATCATAGTACATTGTCATTGTAAACTTGGAAAAAGGTGTCAAAAATTGAACTCCCTTATGGTTAACATTTAACAGGAAAGGAACATCACCTAGATATATAGCTTCTCCAGGCACGGAAAGCATCTCAGGTGATGAGGACATCAATACCATTGTTACACCCACAGCCCCTGCTGCTATACATACTGGACCAATTACTAGAGCTCACGCACGCCAATTAAAATATCAGATACTTTCGTTTCTTGGTAAAGATTCTAATGTTCATGAGAATATGATGCTGCCTAAATTGGATACATTTGTTTTGCTTACAAATGAAGGGCCTAGCTTGGACAAGAAAGAGGAACCTTGGAGCAAGTTCAAGCATGGAGATGATGGCATGAGCAAGGGGAACAAGAACGGAGTTACAAGTGATGATTTCAGGACTTTGAAGCCACCATAATGAGTGCAAGAAGCCTTGGACGAAATATACAAGATGCCACTTCATAAATTTCGTCCAGAGGCTATTATAGGTGCTGCGTCACCTTATTAATGGGCCAGGCCCATGTAATTTCGAAATACTTGAGTATAGGCTATTTTTAGAGTCCGTATGTTTGGGGAAACAAGAGATAGGGTTGGTTTCGGACCCCTCCTTCAAGGGCCACGAAATCCCCCCCTCTTCCTCCATATATACAGCCCTTAGGGCACCGTTTAGACTTTGGGTTTTGTTTAGATTAAAAGTTCGCCATAGCTGCAACTTCGCGTACTTCGTTTGTGTTCAATGACCAGACAAAGGCGTCACAGAACCCCACCTTCAATAATAAAGCTTTCCTCTTATATTCGCAAATATCCAGATTGCAATCTCAGTTTCTTGCTTGTTCTTCGTTTGCTCGCAGGAAACAGACCCTCGTGGTCAGGTTGATCGTGCTCCGGCATGGTCAATAACCCATTGGAAGTTGGTATAGCGATTGCTAATGCGCGACGTCTCACACGTTCGTCGTCGGATCGTCAAGGTCGACTCCCACAGAAAACGATAGCCACCATCTCATCGAAACATTGGGACACCTTCGCCTCTATCATCAGGAAACTGACAACTTGGTCCAGGTTGGGGTCGATAGATTTAGTGTCAAGACCTTCACCGTGCGCAGATTCGGGGTCAAGCTTGTCAGAATCATTTTCTGGATGACAGACGAACATACATCTTCAAAATTAGAAATAATGTTAATTTCAAGAAGGAGATGTAGAAGGCGACTGTTGTACCTGAACGGGTGTGGATCCAATAACAAGTTCGCAGTATTTGTCAGACGAGTATCCCACCACTGTCAACTTTGGCGCAAAATTGACATTGATTCTTGTTGGACCTTCTTGATCAACTACAAGTAATCTATCAAGTGAAGGTGTGTCCTCAATGACCATACCGTGGTACACATTTTGTGATGTCTTGTTGCAGCACCAGCAACACACATAAATAGTCTGGAGAGTCATGGAGGTGATGTGGAAGCTACTCAACACATTGATCGCCTGAAGACATAGGTACTCGAGTGTAGTACAGCCGCGGAGCAGGCGCTCCATGGAACCCTTTGGGAGGCAGACGGTGACGAGCTCGAGGTGCTTTAGTCGTGGTAGAATAAGAGCGGGCGCGTCATTAAGGGGGGGGGGATGGCAGTTCATGAACTTGGCGACGCGCAGCGTGGGCGCGAGGCGGAGCGAGGATGTTGGCAGCGAGCGTATATGCCCATCATTAAAAGTGAGCTCCTCGAGCTGATCTAGGGCGGGGGATCGGAACCACTCGTCAAGCTTGGCTCGGTCCTTGCCGTTGGAACGGAACTTGACCATGCCAAGGCCTCTGGTTGGGCCATGGTGACTGCCGAGGATCTGGGAGAACGCGTCCAAGCTTTTGCGATAGCCATGGCAGAGCTCGTGGGTGTCGATGAGGTCGAGAGGGGTGGAGTGCCATAGGGGGCGCCACCACCGGGAAAGGACGGTTGTCCGTGCCCATATTTGATTAGGAGGAGGGAGATGATGACTATCAACATATCATCGAGGAGGTTGCTGATGAAGTCTAGGCCTACTGGAGTCGCTTGCGGTTCTTGCTCGACCTGCCTCCGCTTGTTGGAAGCCCCGTTATCCACCTTCAGAGTCTCCTCATCAGTGGCACTTTTTGATAGAAGTGGGAGTACAGGGAATATTTAGTTAAAACAGGGCAAAAGAAAAGTGTATTGGTAACTAGAAGTTAGTAGGTAGGAATAGAGTAAGAAAATGGAATAACAATTGGTTGCTTAAATACTACACAATTCCTTTGATATTGCTGGGTAAGCCAACATGCAGATACTTGAAAAGAACACTTACTTCGAACGAAGTCTGGACGGATGATATCGTCGGGGAAGTTAGCATATATCTCATGACCAGTCTCTTTTATGTGCAGTGCAATTTTAGTGCCAGCTTTAGTACATAAAACTTAGAAATTTCTATCCAAAGGCCCGTGCCAAAATAGGAGTGACCACATTCATCAATTCTTACAAAAGCAACGATTGTAAATCTATGGTTTGTGTTCAGTATGACATCCCTGCAGTCTTGATTTATGTAAAGGGCAAGATTGTGTACTACATATGTTGTTGCATAGAAAGGGACGTGCTGCAGAAAATGGTAGGATTGTTAAAGAATATGGTAACATGCAAATATGGGCGAAATTGAAAGAATTGTACGGCAGTTGAAATCAAAGGACAAAAATCTATAATTAAACAGATAGGGTAATCATGATGTCATGGAAATATGAGAGTAATGGAAAGAATAGTACATTATTAATTTGCTTAATATAGAAAGAAGAGGAAAAAAATCCCCTTTGAGGTATACGTTGCATGTGGCACCTTTTGTCCAAATGTAGCAATATATAGTATATGTTCAGGAAAGTAGGCCATGTCAACCGATGTAGGGTGAAATTGAACATACCGCGCGCATCCTCAAGTCATCTGGTACGGTGAGATGGAACTCCACGGATGTCTGGCCGAGGTCGCAAAGTCCTGATGTGTCCGCGCACTGTACACTCTATGAATGAAAGAAACCCCTCAAATCAGCTCGAATAAAAATGAATCCACGGTGATTTCGGTCGGGTGATTAAAGGAGGTAGATGAACTAGGATAAAAGATGAGAGAATATCTCATTAAATTAATTACCTTGTTGTCCATGAGAAAAACCCTCAATACGGTGGATTCCCCAATCGAGCGGAGCTGGGTCGACGGCGAGCAGCGTCGAGAAAATCGATGGCGATATGCGGCGGCAAGCGGAAGTTGCAAAATGCGGTGGGGTTTGCCGGCAACCTGGCGGCGGCGATAGGTGTCGAGCTAAGAGGTTGCCGCGGCGATAGGCGGTGCCATGCAGAGTCACGGACGAGCTTGTTTAGGTGTGAATGGGGACCAGAGGGGGTGCCGGGAGGGGTGAGGGTTTTTGTGACGTGGGGATGGTGAGGGTTTTCTTTTTTCCTTTCTTAATTGGGTGGTGAGGGTTTTCTTTTTTCCTTTTTGAATTGGGCCGTGAGGGTTTTCTGTCCCACAAAGAGTTTCGGAGGCAACGGTTTGCTAGAGCCAACCGTGTGTGATTGCCGTAACTGGGAAAATGGAAGTTATTGCACACGGTTTCAATTGGGGAAAATAACCATGTTTTAGGGTGGTTCCACTTTTCCTTCGTCGCTTGAATCTGAAAGTTTTACCCACGCTAAACATTCACCCTAATATGCATAAAATTCCATCAACCGAATTGAGTGCATCCATATCCCACATTTAGACATAAGTAAAACATAGATTAAACATACTCAGGCACAGATAATAAGTTGTACACAAGTATAGTTGATGAGGACATGACTACCTTGGATACGACCAAAAATATTGCATACATGTATATTTGTGAGGTGATTTCTAATGCAAACTATGCAATAATTTATTTATGTCATCCAAGACAAAAATACTTCACAAACTTTTGTGCCATGTCTAATTGTAGGTGTATGGGAGATTTGTACAATCCACATATGAACATAAGGGAAAAAGAGAAGTTTATGTGCTGTTCAAAAAGTCCTCTCACGTCACTTTTGGGCCAAGAGAAGATAGAGTCCAAGTCTCTCATGTTCTGGATTCAGATTCGGACTGCACAGACATACCTGACTCAAAACGCCAAGAACTATTTCATACGGACTCCGAATTGGGTGATTCTTTTTTTGTTGAAAAGTAGATTTCGCGCTCTTTCTAACCCAATTGGTTTCACCTTCAAATTCATCTGGAGCATTGAGTTATCGTCGAAACAATCTGACGTTGTAGCAGAATCTGAGTCAAACTACAAGTCCAAAGGTGTTGCATCACCTCCACTTGGGGCCATTGGCCTTGTACGACCTAGGGTTAGTTTTAGGCTGCCTTGGGACGTCCTCCCACCTCCTTGGCCGCCACCCCTTGCTCCTATATAAGTAGATCCATCTAGTAGCTTTTTGCTTGGGATTTGTTTAGTTAAAAGTTAGCCATTGCAACTTCGTGTACTTCGTTTGTGTCCAACGACCAGACCAAGACCGCTTTCGGATCCCCACCATTATCAATACTTCATCTATATTTGCAATATTCAGATTGCATTATCATATTCTTGCTTGTTCTTCGATTGCGTGCAGGAATAGACCTTCGTGGTCAGGCTGATCGTGCTTCCAGCATCGTCGATAACCTCAGGAGATTGGTTTAGCGATTGCTAAGACGCAACGCCGTGCACGTTTGTAGTCAGATCGTCAAAGTCGGCTCCACCAAATCGATAGCTATCATCTCATCGAAAGATCGGGACACCCTCGCCTCTATCAAGTGGTATCAGTTTTCAGGTTGCTCGGTGAGAATTTCCAGTTTTCCCTAGATTAGATTTATTTTCTTACCTATTGTCCAAAAAAAAGCCACAAAAAAAAAGTAAGATCTATTCATCCTTTGTCCAAGCCAGTCTGAGCCTTTGCAATTTTCTTTTCATTGCTTGCATAGTTGAATTATCGGTTACATCGTCGTGTCGAGTTGCTGGTCTTAGTGTCTAGTTCGTTTAGAGTTTCGAGTTCTGTTCACATTAGTCACGCCGCCGCTGCATCGTTATTCCTTCCGCTGTCCACCATCCCATCCATCAATTTCCAAATCATGCCACCCACCATTCATTGTCATAATCATAGTTGAGGTCGTTCACATCTGTGCTTGATCCAATCTACATCTTATCTTGTTTGTTTTTGAAAGAGGGAGAGAGAAAAAAAAGAGAGAAAAAAAAAGTTAAAAAAAAAGTCAGAGAAAAAAAAGAGAGAAAGAAAAAGAAAAAAAGTGTGAGAAAAAAGAGAGCAGAAAAAAAAAACAAAATTCGGATCTATCTAGACTCAATCTCGTAGCTGAATTCGGATTGGAAACTGTTTTGCGCAGTGTTCAGTGAAACAGGCATATCTTTTTCGTACGAAGTCTGTTTTGGCTCCGTGAGTACTCAAATTAAAGCTAGTGATGTGGCGCATCTAAATAGTTTCAGAAGCTAGTTCAATATTTGACACCTCAAAATATGCTTCTAAATAGGTCTTTTTGCCCTCCGAAGTTCGCGAACACAGCTTGTTCCAGTTTTTCAGGCCAGTTTTAGAATTTTTTGACTCCTCATATCAACTCAGAATTTAGTGATTCTTTTTGCGTTTGAAAGCTTGAGTCAGTGCCATTCTTGAGAAAAAATATCAGAAAATTGGCAAAAACTTTTCCAGAGGAAAGTTGGAGACAAAGTTGTTGGTATATCCTACTTGGTAGTTGTTTCTCATCATTATCTTTACTGCCATTGTGATCTTCACTTATATCTTGCTGTCCAGAGCTACTTCATATCCTTTATTGATGCTAGTTGTGCAACGCCGTGACCTCATTAGTGTTCTAGGCTCGCGTCTCTAGTCCGTTCTAGCCTAGGACCAGCACAGTACCGTCGTTGAGCGTTTATTCAACATTGCATCTCTGAATTGATTATTGCTAATCTTTTGCTACCAAATATTTAAGCCTTCCGAGCTCCACATATTTCTACACCGTGTATACGTACGTTCCCCTGGCAATCGTTTTACTCAATCTTCGGAGTTATTTGACACCGCTGGTTGCCTGTCACCACCTGCTGCATGGTAAGAACTTGTAAGATATTGATATTTGCTACACTGTGAGTGTTTTACCACCACATCCTAGTAGTTCATATGATGAGGACATAACTACCGTGGATACGACCAAAAATATTGCATACATGTATATTTGTGAGGTGATTTCTAATGCAAACTATGCAATAATTTATCTATGTCATCCAGGACAAAAATACTTCACAAACTTTTGTGTCATGTCTAATTGCAGGTGTATGGGACATTTGTACAATCCACATATGAAGATAAGGGGAAAAGAGATGTTTAGGTGTTGTTCAAAAAGTCCTCTCACGTCACTTTTGGGCCAAGATAAGATAGAGTCCAAGTCTCTCACGTTCTGGATTCAGATTCGGACTGCACAGACATACCTGACTCAAAATGCCAAGAACTCTTTCATACGGACTCCGAATTGGGTGATTCTTTTTTTGTTGGAAGGTAGATTTCGTGCTCTTTCCAACCCAGTTGGATTCACCTTCAAATTCGTCCGGAGCGTTGAGTTCTTGACAAAACAATCTGACGCTGCAACAGAATCCGAGTCAAACTACAAGTCCAAAGGTGTTGCATCACCTCCACTTGGGCCCATGAGCCTTGTACGACCTAGAGTTAGTTTTAGGCTGCCTTGGGACGTCCTCCCACCTCCTTGGCCGCCACCCCTTACTCCTATATAAGTAGATCCATCTAGTAGCTATTTCCTTGGGATTTGTTTAGTTAAAAGTTAGCCATTGCAACTTCGTGTACTTCGTTTGTGTCCAACGACCAGACCAAGACCGCTTTCGGATCCCCACCATTATCAATACTTCATCTATATTTGCAATATTCAGATTGCATTATCATATTCTTGCTTGTTCTTCGATTGCGTGCAGGAATAGACCTTCGTGGTCAGGCTGATCGTGCTTCCAGCATCGTCGATAACCTCAGGAGATTGGTTTAGCGATTGCTAAGACGCAACGCCGTGCACGTTTGTAGTCAGATCGTCAAAGTCGGCTCCACCAAATCGATAGCTATCATCTCATCGAAAGATCGGGACACCCTCGCCTCTATCAAGTGGTATCAGTTTTCAGGTTGCTCGGTGAGAATTTCCAGTTTTCCCTAGATTAGATTTATTTTCTTACCTATTGTCCAAAAAAAAGCCACAAAAAAAAAGTAAGATCTATTCATCCTTTGTCCAAGCCAGTCTGAGCCTTTGCAATTTTCTTTTCATTGCTTGCATAGTTGAATTATCGGTTACATCGTCGTGTCGAGTTGCTGGTCTTAGTGTCTAGTTCGTTTAGAGTTTCGAGTTCTGTTCACATTAGTCACGCCGCCGCTGCATCGTTATTCCTTCCGCTGTCCACCATCCCATCCATCAATTTCCAAATCATGCCACCCACCATTCATTGTCATAATCATAGTTGAGGTCGTTCACATCTGTGCTTGATCCAATCTACATCTTATCTTGTTTGTTTTTGAAAGAGGGAGAGAGAAAAAAAAGAGAGAAAAAAAAAGTTAAAAAAAAAGTCAGAGAAAAAAAAGAGAGAAAGAAAAAGAAAAAAAGTGTGAGAAAAAAGAGAGCAGAAAAAAAAAACAAAATTCGGATCTATCTAGACTCAATCTCGTAGCTGAATTCGGATTGGAAACTGTTTTGCGCAGTGTTCAGTGAAACAGGCATATCTTTTTCGTACGAAGTCTGTTTTGGCTCCGTGAGTACTCAAATTAAAGCTAGTGATGTGGCGCATCTAAATAGTTTCAGAAGCTAGTTCAATATTTGACACCTCAAAATATGCTTCTAAATAGGTCTTTTTGCCCTCCGAAGTTCGCGAACACAGCTTGTTCCAGTTTTTCAGGCCAGTTTTAGAATTTTTTGACTCCTCATATCAACTCAGAATTTAGTGATTCTTTTTGCGTTTGAAAGCTTGAGTCAGTGCCATTCTTGAGAAAAAATTATCAGAAAATTGGCAAAAACTTTTCCAGAGGAAAGTTGGAGAGAAAGTTGTTGGTATATCCTGCTTGGCAGCTATTTTACATCATTATCTTTACTGCTATTGTGGTATTCACTTTTATCTTACTGTCCAGAGCTACTTCATATCTTTTATTGATGCTAGTTGTGCTACGCCATGACCTCATTAGTGTTCTAGGATCGCGTCTCTAGTCCGGTCTAGCCTAGGACCAGCACAGTATCGTGGATACGACCAAAAATATTGCATACATGTATATTTGTGAGGTGATTTCTAATGCAAACTATGCAATAATTTATCTATGTCATCCAGGACAAAAATACTTCACAAACTTTTGTGTCATGTCTAATTGCAGGTGTATGGGACATTTGTACAATCCACATATGAAGATAAGGGGAAAAGAGATGTTTAGGTGTTGTTCAAAAAGTCCTCTCACGTCACTTTTGGGCCAAGATAAGATAGAGTCCAAGTCTCTCACGTTCTGGATTCAGATTCGGACTGCACAGACATACCTGACTCAAAATGCCAAGAACTCTTTCATACGGACTCCGAATTGGGTGATTCTTTTTTGGTTGGAAGGTAGATTTCGTGCTCTTTCCAACCCAGTTGGATTCACCTTCAAATTCGTCCGGAGCGTTGAGTTCTTGACAAAACAATCTGACGCTGCAACAGAATCCGAGTCAAACTACAAGTCCAAAGGTGTTGCATCACCTCCACTTGGGCCCATGAGCCTTGTACGACCTAGAGTTAGTTTTAGGCTGCCTTGGGACGTCCTCCCACCTCCTTGGCCGCCACCCCTTACTCCTATATAAGTAGATCCATCTAGTAGCTATTTCCTTGGGATTTGTTTAGTTAAAAGTTAGCCATTGCAACTTCGTGTACTTCGTTTGTGTCCAACGACCAGACCAAGACCGCTTTCAGATCCCCACCTTTATCAATACTTCATCTATATTCGCAATATTCAGATTGCATTATCATATTCTTGCTTGTTCTTCGATTGCGTGCAGGAATAGACCTTCGTGGTCAGGCTGATCGTGCTTTCAGCATCGTCAGTAACCTCGGGAGATTGGTTTAGCGATTGCTAAGGCGCAACGTCGTGCACGTTTGTAGTCGGATCGTCAAAGTCGACTCCACCAAATCGATAGCTATCATCTCATCGAAAGATCGGGACACCCCCGCCTCTATCATCATAGGAACATTATTCTTGGATTTTGTTCCTTGTTTTCTACTAACTATGGCAGGTTCCAGAGTTGTTAGTTCTTGGGCTTCATCGATCGTGGGAGATTTGCCATCACCTAAGAAAATACAACAACCGCCACAAGAGGAGCAATTACATCAGAATGCACATAATCAGGTTAAAGTTTCCATGCCACCATTTACTGGTCGTTTTAGGCCTGATTTATATATTGAATGGGAGTACGAAATAAATGCTATATTTGCTTCCCATAATTTTGATGAGCGTGGAAAATTTCAAGCTGCGGTTAGTACTTTTAGTAGCTTTGCTTTAGTTTGGTGGAGTGAATATTGTCGGTTAAACCCTGATCTTATACCTACTACTTGGGATGATTTAAAACTTGTCATGAGAGATAGATTCGTTGATGTTTATTATACTCGTGACATGATTAAAAAATTACAACATTTAAAACAAGGCACTGACACGGTAACAAAATACTATGATGATTTACAAACTACATTATTGCACTCATTTTTAGAAGAAAGTGAAGAAGATTTTATGGATAGATTTTGGGGAGGATTAAACTGTGATATTCAAGAGATTCTAATTCATGAAGAGTGTTATCCTATGGACCATTTGTTTCGTCTTGCTTGCAAAGCTGAACAGGAAATAAAACGACGTGTTGGCCACAAGGAGAACAAGCACACGGTGTACATTCCAAGTGTTGATACAGATGTTTCTTCAACTACTAGGCGTACTATGACAACCACATCTGTTGTTGCGAGGACTACATCATCTCCATCATGTGACACATCACCTCCAAGAGTGCCTACATCGTCTGAGTTGATCTTAAGAGGTAATGACAAAGGTACAGATTTTCAACTTTCACATGAGAATGATGCATGCCTAGTTAACTTGAATACATCATGTGTTGTGTTACCTATTGATTTGAGCACACCAGCTATTTTAGAGAATTGTGTTACTGTCATGAATGCGTCATGTGATCAAAGAGTTGAAGTATCAACAATTTTGAGTGCACCCAATGAATTAACTGTTGATGCAAAAGAAACAATGTTTAATCATTTTGATATGACCTCTAATCTTGGTGATGATTTTGTGTCAAATGACTTATTGCATGTTTGCTTATTTAAGCATGTTGTAGCATGTAAATTTGATGCAAGTAAGGTTTATTCACCAATGTTGGGATGGTTTAATGATGAACATTGTCAATCCTTTGATATGAATAAGAGCTTCACTTATATGTGCAAATTGAGTTGCAATATTTTCATGTCTTCTAATACTTGTGATAATATTTTGGCTTTAGATTTTATGACCTATGAAGGTTACTCATGTATACATGTGTCATATATGCAAAAACTAAGGGAAGTAAAACTGGATGACATATACATATACAACATATACACCTTGTCTCTTTTGTTAGCCACATTTCAGCTTAAGCAACGCCGAGGACGGCTTTGTTTTCAAGAAGGGGAGGATGATGAGGACATGACTACCTTGGATACGACCAAAAATATTGCATACATGTATATTTGTGAGGTGATTTCTAATGCAAACTATGCAATAATTTATTTATGTCATCCAAGACAAAAATACTTCACAAACTTTTGTGCCATGTCTAATTGTAGGTGTATGGGAGATTTGTACAATCCACATATGAACATAAGGGAAAAAGAGAAGTTTATGTGCTTTTCAAAAAGTCCTCTCACGTCACTTTTGGGCCAAGAGAAGATAGAGTCCAAGTCTCTCATGTTCTGGATTCAGATTCGGACTGCACAGATGATAGAGGCGAGGGTGTCCCGATCTTTCGATGAGATGATAGCTATCGTTTTTGGTGGAGTAGACTTTGACGATCCGACTACGAACGTGCGAGGACGTCGCGCCTTAGCAATCGCTAAACCAACTCCGAGAGGTTATTGACCACGCCGGAGCACAATCAACCTGACCACGAGGGCCTATCTCCTTCAAGCAAACGAAGAACAAGCAAGAAACTAAGATTTGCAATCTGGATATTGCGAATATAAGATGAAAGCTTTATTGATCAAGGTGGGGTTCTGTGACGTCTTGGTCTGGTCGTTGAACACAAACGAAGTACGCGAAGTTGCAGCTATGGCGAACTTTTAATCTAAACAAAACCCAAAGTCTAAACGGTGCCCTAAGGGCTGTATATATGGAGGAAGAGGGGGGGAATTTCGTGGCCCTTGAAGGAGGGGTCCGAAACCAACCCTATCTCTTGTTTCCCCACACATACGGACTCTAAAAATAGCCTATACTCAAGTATTTCGAAATTACATGGGCCTGGCCCAATAATAAGGTGACGCAGCACCTATAATAGCCTCTGGACGAAATTTATGAAGTGGCATCTTGTATATTTCGTCCAAGGCTTCCTGCACTCCTTATGGTGGCTTCAAAGTCCTGAAATCATCACTTGTAACTCCGTTCTTATTCCCCTTGTGCATGCCATCATCTCCATGCTTGAACTTGCTCCAAGGTTCCTCTTTCTTGTCCAAGCTAGGCCCTTCATTTGTAAGCAAAACAAATGTATCCAATTTAGGCAGCATCATATTCTCATGAACTTTAGAATCATTACCAAGAAACGAAAGTACCTGATATTTTAATTGGCGTGCGCGAGCTCTAGTAATTGGTCCAGAATGTATAGAAGCAGGGGTTGTGGGTGTAACAATGGTATTGATGTCCTCATCACCGAGGGTCTATCTCCTGCAAGCAAACGAAGAACAAGCAAGAAACTAAGATTTGCAATCTGGATATTGCGAATATAAGATGAAAGCTTTATTGATCGAGGTGGGGTTTTGTGACGTCTTGGTCTGGTTGTTGAACACAAACGAAGTACGCGAAGTTGCAGCTATGGCGAACTTTTAATCTAAACAAAACCCAAAGTCTAAACGGTGCCCTAAGGGCTGTATATATGGAGGAAGAGGAGGGGATTTCGTGGCCCTTGAAGGAGGGGTCCGAAACCAACCCTATCTCTTGTTTCCCCACACATACGGACTCTAAAAACAGCCTATACTCAAGTATTTCGAAATTACATGGGCCTGGCCCAATAATAAGGTGACGCAGCACCTATAATAGCCTCTGGACGAAATTTATGAAGTGACATCTTGTATATTTCGTCCAAGGCTTCCTGCACTCATTACGGTGGCTTCAAAGTCCTGAAATCATCACTTGTAACTCCGTTCTTGTTCCCCTTGTGCATGCCATCATCTCCATGCTTGAACTTGCTCCAAGGTTCCTCTTTCTTGTCCAAGCTAGGGCCTTCATTTGTAAGCAAAACAAATGTATCCAATTTAGGCAGCATCATATTCTCATGAACTTTAGAATCATTACCAAGAAACGAAAGTACCTGATAATTTAATTGGCGTGCGCGAGCTCTAGTAATTGGTCCAGTATGTATAGAAGCAGGGGCTGTGGGTGTAACAATGGTATTGATGTCCTCATCATCCTCCCCTTCTTGAAATGAAGTCGTCCTCGACGGAAGCTCATCTTCCTCACCCAAATAAGGCTTCAGATCTGCAATGTTAAAAGTGGGACTAACCCCAAAATCTGCAGGCAGCTCAAGTTTATATGCATTATCATTTATTTTCTCTAACACCTTAAAAGGACCATCAGCACGTGGCATTAGCTTTGATTTGCGCAAATCAGGAAATCTATCCTTACGCAAATGTAACCAAACAAGATCTCCAGGTGCAAACACAACATGTTTTCTACCCTTATCTCCAGCAAGCTTATATTTAGCATTCATACGCTCAATGTTCTCCTTAGTTAACTCATGCATTTTTAAGATCAATTCAGCACGTTGTTTAGCATCAAAATTAACCTTCTCCGAAGATGGAAGAGGCAACAAATCAATTGGTGCACGAGGAAGGAAACCATACACAATTTCAAAAGGACACATCTTAGTAGTAGAATGCAATGAACGATTATAAGCAAATTCAATATGAGGCAAGCATTCTTCCCACATTTTCTTGTTATTCTTCAAAACAGCCCTAAGCATAGTAGACAATGTTCTATTGACTACTTCAGTTTGTCCATCAGTTTGGGGGTGACATGTAGTACTAAAAAGCAGTTTAGTCCCCAACTTAGCCCATAAACATCTCCAAAAGTGGCTAAGAAATTTAGTATCACGATCTGAAACAATAGTATTTGGCACACCATGCAAGCGTATAATTTCATGAAAGAACAAATCAGCAACATTAACAGCATCATCGCTTTTATGACATGGTATAAAGTGTGCCATTTTCGAGAACCTATCCACGACAACAAATATGCTATCCCTCCCCTTCTGATAGAGGCGAGGGTGTCCCGATCTTTCGATGAGATGATAGCTATCGTTTTTGGTGGAGTAGACTTTGACGATCCGACTACGAACGTGCGAGGACGTCGCGCCTTAGCAATCGCTAAACCAACTCCGAGAGGTTATTGACCACGCCGGAGCACAATCAACCTGACCACGAGGGTCTATCTCCTGCAAGCAAACGAAGAACAAGCAAGAAACTAAGATTTGCAATCTGGATATTGCGAATATAAGATGAAAGCTTTATTGATCAAGGTGGGGTTCTGTGACGTCTTGGTCTGGTTGTTGAACACAAACGAAGTACGCGAAGTTGCAGCTATGGCGAACTTTTAATCTAAACAAAACCCAAAGTCTAAACGGTGCCCTAAGGGCTGTATATATGGAGGAAGAGGGGGGGATTTCGTGGCCCTTGAAGGAGGGGTCCGAAACCAACCCTATCTCTTGTTTCCCACACATACGGACTCTAAAAATAGCCTATACTCAAGTATTTCGAAATTACATGGGCCTGGCCCAATAATAAGGTGACGCAGCACCTATAATAGCCTCTGGACGAAATTTATGAAGTGGCATCTTGTATATTTCGTCCAAGGCTTCCTGCACTCCTTATGGTGGCTTCAAAGTCCTGAAATCATCACTTGTAACTCCGTTCTTGTTCCCCTTGCGCATGCCATCATCTCCATGCTTGAACTTGCTCCAAGGTTCCTCTTTCTTGTCCAAGCTAGGCCCTTCATTTGTAAGCAAAACAAATGTATCCAATTTAGGCAGAATCATATTCTCATGAACATTAGAATCATTACCAAGAAACGAAAGTACCTGATAATTTAATTGGCGTGCGCGAGCTCTAGTAATTGGTCCAGTATGTATAGCAGCAGGGGCTGTGGGTGTAACAATGGTATTGATGTCCTCATCATCCTCCCCTTCTTGAAATGAAGTCGTCCTCGACGGAAGCTCATCTTCCTCACCCAAATAAGGCTTCAAATCTGCAATGTTAAAAGTGGGACTAACCCCAAAATCTGCAGGCAGCTCAAGTTTATATGCATTATCATTTATTTTCTCTAACACCTTAAAAGGACCATCAGCACGTGGCATTAGCTTTGATTTGCGCAAATCAGGAAATCTATCCTTACGCAAATGTAACCAAACAAGATCTCCAGGTGCAAACACAACATGTTTTCTACCCTTATCTCCAGCAAGTTTATATTTAGCATTCATACGCTCAATGTTCTCCTTAGTTAACTCATGCATTTTTTACGATCAATTCAGCACGTTGTTTAGCATCAAAATTAACCTTCTCCGAAGATGGAAGAGGCAACAAATCAATAGGTGCACGAGGTAGGAAACCATATACAATTTCAAAAGGGCACATCTTAGTAGTAGAATGCAACGAACGATTATAAGCAAATTCAATATGAGGCAAGCATTCTTCCCACATTTTCTTGTTATTCTTCAAAACAGCCCTAAGCATAGTAGACAAAGTTCTATTGACTACTTCAGTTTGTCCATCAGTTTGGGTGATGAGGACATCAATACCATTGTTACACCCACAACCCCTGCTTCTATACATACTGGACCAATTACTAGAGCTCGCGCACGCCAATTAAAATATCAGGTACTTTCGTTTCTTGGTAATGATTCTAAAGTTCATGAGAATATGATGCTGCCTAAATTGGATACATTTGTTTTGCTTACAAATGAAGGGCCTAGCTTGGACAAGAAAGAGGAACCTTGGAGCAAGTTCAAGCATGGAGATGATGGCATGCACAAGGGGAACAAGAACGGAGTTACAAGTGATGATTTCAGGACTTTGAAGCCACCATAATGAGTGCAGGAAGCCTTGGACGAAATATACAAGATGTCACTTCATAAATTTCGTCCAGAGGCTATTATAGGTGCTGCGTCACCTTATTATTGGGCCAGGCCCATGTAATTTCGAAATACTTGAGTATAGGCTGTTTTTAGAGTCCGTATGTGTGTCCATGATGAAGATCGACCTGCAGAAAAATTAGTTCGCGCCAATGCCTGTCGATCCTGCACTTCACGTTCAGCTTTACAAGCAAGATGGAATAAACGAGTGATATTATTATACTCCTTATACTCTAGAATGGTCTGAATCTCTCTATTTAATCCACCCATGAAACGTGCAAGCATAGCTTCATTCTCCTCAACAATACCACATCTAATCATGCCAGTTTGTAATTCCTGATAATATTCTTCTACAGAATTTTTTCCTTGTCTTAAGCGCTGCAATTTTTGAAGTAATTCACGTTGATAATATGGTGGAACCCAACGAGTACGCATAGCAGTTTTCAAAGCAGCCCACGTAGCTGGAATAGGATATAATCTACAATGTTCAGACCACCATACACATGCAAAACTAGTGAAAGCACAAACAGCAGCAGCAACACGTCGTTCCTCGGGATATTGTAAACATGTAAAACGTTGTTCAGTTTCTAACTCCCAAGTAAGATATATATCAGGAACATATCTACCCTCGAATGGTGGAATATTCAATTTTAATTTAGGAAGATGGTCATGATCTCGTACCTGAAGTGGTGGTGCAGGCTTACCATTGCGATTATTTGCATGTGGACGACCTGGTGCTGGTGGTTGCACGTAGTTATGATTTTGATCAACCTCATCCTCATAATCGCCCGCGTAATCATCCTCCTCCTCGGCACCAGCAGCAGCAGGAGCAGGAGCCAAAGAAGCATCAACAGTAGGTATAGCAGCACCAGAAGTTTGGCCATCCTCAAGAGGAACACGCTTCGCTCGTCCGAACTGATTTGGAAGGGGGCGTTGTTGTTGTCGTTGCAGAGGTGCGACAGGTGCAGCCGGTGGTGGTTGGGGAAGACGCGTGAGCAATTCATTAAACTTGTTATCCAGCTTTGTCTCGAACGACTTCTCCATGCCATCTATCTTCTCCATGGCCTCTTCAAATCTGTTTAGCACATCTCCCACCTGGCCACTCATCATTTGCTGAAATTTATCATGCAACTCCTTGTTCGTCATGTTCTCCCAGTCAATCTCATCGGCTTGTGATCCTGCCATGGTTAGCAGCAATAGAAACACACGAGAATATGATCCTACAGACTACTAGAAAGTGGTGGTGGTGTGGTGTGGTGTCACAAATCCGTCAAGCAAATCTCAAATTCTTACCAGTTCTTACCCAGCAGCAGGTGGTGATCGGCAACCTTTGTAGTCAAAACTCTCAGAGCTTGGACAGAGCGATTGCCAGGTGGTGTCAAACGCACGATGTAGATGTATGTGGAGCTGGGAAGGCTTATGATATGGTAGCAAAAAGGGTCAGCAATAATCAATTCAGAGATGCAATGTTGAATAAACTCTCAACGACGGTACTGTGCTGGTCCTAGGCTAGACCGTGCTAGAGACGCGAGCCTAGAACACTAACAAAAATCACGGCGCTGCACGTAAACAAGGGAGGAGCACACTCTGAAATTTTTTTTTTTTTGCACTTTTTTCCTTTTTTTTTTTGCTCCGCAACAATTTTTTTTTCGAAAAAGTCTACAAATGGTCTAAAAACTGCCTAGCCAGAATTTTCCAGACTTGATACCACTTGATAGAGGCGAGGGTGTCCCGATCTTTCGATGAGATGATATCTATCGTTTTTGGTGGAGTAGACTTTGACGATCCGACTACGAACGTGCGAGGACGTCGCGCCTTAGCAATCGCTAAACCAACTCCGAGAGGTTATTGACCACGCCGGAGCACAATCAACCTGACCCCGAGGGTCTATCTCCTGCAAGCAAACGAAGAACAAGCAAGAAACTAAGATTTGCAATCTGGATATTGCGAATATAAGATGAAAGCTTTATTGATCGAGGTGGGGTTCTGTGACGTCTTGGTCTGGTCGTTGAACACAAACGAAGTACGCGAAGTTGCAGCTATGGCGAACTTTTAATCTAAACAAAACCCAAAGTCTAAACGATGCCCTAAGGGCTGTATATATGGAGGAAGAGGGGGGGATTTCGTGGCCCTTGAAGGAGGGGTCCGAAACCAACCCTATCTCTTGTTTCCCCACACATACGGACTCTAAAAATAGCCTATACTCAAGTATTTCGAAATTACATGGGCCTGGCCCAATAATAAGGTGACGGAGCACCTATAATAGCCTCTGGACGAAATTTATGAAGTGGCATCTTGTATATTTCGTCCAAGGCTTCCTGCACTCCTTATGGTGGCTTCAAAGTCCTGAAATCATCACTTGTAACTCCGTTCTTGTTCCCCTTGCGCATGCCATCATCTCCATGCTTGAACTTGCTCCAAGGTTCCTCTTTCTTGTCCAAGCTAGGCCCTTCATTTGTAAGCAAAACAAATGTATCCAATTTAGGGAGCATCATATTCTCATGAACATTAGAATCATTACCAAGAAACGAAAGTACCTGATAATTTAATTGGCGTGCGCGAGCTCTAGTAATTGGTCCAGTATGTATAGCAGCAGGGGCTGTGGGTGTAACAATGGTATTGATGTCCTCATCAATTGGATACATTTGTTTTGCTTACAAATGAAGGGCCTAGCTTGGACAAGAAAGAGGAACCTTGGAGCAAGTTCAAGCATGGAGATGATGGCATGCGCAAGGGGAACAAGAACGGAGTTACAAGTGATGATTTCAGGACTTTGAAGCCACCATAAGGAGTGCAGGAAACCTTGGACGAAATATACAAGATGCCACTTCATAAATTTCGTCCAGAGGCTATTATAGGTGCTGCGTCACCTTATTATTGGGCCAGGCCCATGTAATTTCGAAATACTTGAGTATAGGCTATTTTTAGAGTCCGTATGTGTGGGGAAACAAGAGATAGGGTTGGTTTCGGACCCCTCCTTCAAGGGCCACGAAATTCCCCCCCTCTTCCTCCATATATACAGCCCTTAGGGCACCGTTTAGACTTTGGGTTTTGTTTAGATTAAAAGTTCGCCATAGCTGCAACTTCGCGTACTTCGTTTGTGTTCAACGACCAGACCAAGACGTCACAGAACCCCACCTTGATCAATAAAGCTTTCATCTTATATTCGCAATATCCAGATTGCAAATCTTAGTTTCTTGCTTGTTCTTCGTTTGCTTGCAGGAGATAGACCCTCGTGGTCAGGTTGATTGTGCTCCGGCGTGGTCAATAACCTCTCGGAGTTGGTTTAGCGATTGCTAAGGCGCGACGTCCTCGCACGTTCGTAGTCGGATCGTCAAAGTCTACTCCACCAAAAACGATAGCTATCATCTCATCGAAAGATCGGGACACCCTCGCCTCTATCAAGTGGTATCAGATTCCCAGGTTGCTCGGTGAGATTTACAGTTTTTCGTAGTTTAGATCGAGTCTGTTCTTGATACCTACAGTCCAGGAAAAAGCCAAAAAAAAATTAGGGTTAGTTCATCATATCCGAACCAATCTGAGCCTTTGCATAATCTTTTTAGGGTTTTTGCTTTGTTGAATTTGCGGTTGCATCGTCGTGTCAAGTTGCTGGTCTTAGCGTCTAGTTCTTTAGAGTTTCGAGTTCTGTTCACAAGTTGTCACGCCGCCGCCGCACCATCATCATCGCCCCTACCATATACCACCACAGATTATCTGCTATTTCTCTGAGTCCATATACCACCACCGATCCGAGTCCATATACCACCACCGATCCGAGTCCATATACCACCACCAATCCGAGCCCACATATACTACCGTCATATACCATCACCAGTCCGAGTTCCACCATATTCATCTCTGCCACCAGTCCTAGTCCGAGTCCAGTATTTATTCCTTTATTTTAGTGATGAGGACATGACTACCTTGGATACGACCAAAAATATTGCATACATGTATATTTGTGAGGTGATTTCTAATGCAAACTATGCAATAATTTATTTGTGTCATCCAGGACAAAAATACTTCACAAACTTTTGTGCCATGTCTAATTGCAGGTGTATGGGACATTTGTACAATTCACATATGAAGATAAGGGAAAACGAGAAGTTTAGGTGCTGTTCAAAAAGTCCTCTCACGTCACTTTTGGGCCAAGAGAAGATAGAGTCCAAGTCTCTCACGTTCTGGATTCAGATTCGGACTGCACAGACATACCTGACTCAAAACGCCAAGAAATTTTTCATACGGACTCCGAATTGGGTGATTCTTTTTTTGTTGGAAAGTAGATTTCGTGCTCTTTCCAACCCAATTGGATTCACCTTAAAATTCATCTGGAGCTATGAGTTATTGACGAAACAATCTGACGCTGCAGCAGAATCCGAGTCAAACTACAAGTCCAAAGGTGTTGCATCACCTCCACTTGGGCCCATGAGCCTTGTACGACCTAGGGTTAGTTTTAGGCTGCCTTGGGACGTCCTCCCACCTCCTTGGCCGCCACCCCTTACTCCTATATAAGTAGATCCATCTAGTAGCTTTTTCCTTGGGATTTGTTTAGTTAAAAGTTAGCCATTGCAACTTCGTGTACTTCGTTTGTGTCCAACGACCAGACCAAGACCGCTTTCGGATCCCCACCTTCATCAATACTTCATCTATATTCGCAATATTCAGATTGCATTATCATATTCTTGCTTGTTCTTCGATTGCGTGCAGGAATAGACCTTCGTGGTCAGGCTGATCATGCTTTCAGCATCGTCAGTAACCTCGGGAGATTGGTTTAGCTATCGATCCGACTACAAACGTGCACGACGTTGATGATCCGACTACAAACGTGCACGACGTTGCGCCTTAGCAATCGCTAAACCAATCTCCCGAGGTTACTGACGATGCTGAAAGCACGATCAGCCTGACCACGAAGGTCTATTCCTGCACGCAATCGAAGAACAAGCAAGAATATGATAATGCAATCTGAATATTGCGAATATAGATGAAGTATTGATGAAGGTGGGGATCCGAAAGCGGTCTTGGTCTGGTCGTTGGACACAAACGAAGTACACGAAGTTGCAATGGCTAACTTTTAACTAAACAAATCCCAAGGAAAAAGCTACTAGATGGATCTACTTATATAGGAGTAAGGGGTGGCGGCCAAGGAGGTGGGAGGACGTCCCAAGGCAGCCTAAAACTAACCCTAGGTCGTACAAGGCTCATGGGCCCAAGTGGAGGTGATGCAACACCTTTGGACTTGTAGTTTGACTCGGATTCTGCTACAGCGTCAGATTGTTTCGTCGATAACTCATAGCTCCGGATGAATTTTAAGGTTAATCCAATTGGGTTGGAAAGAGCACGAAATCTACTTTCCAACAAAAAAAGAATCACCCAATTCGGAGTCCGTATGAAAAAGTTCTTGGCGTTTTGAGTCAGGTATGTCTGTGCAGTCCGAATCTGAATCCAGAACGTGAGAGACTTGGACTCTATCTTCTCTTGGCCCAAAAGTGACGTGAGAGGACTTTTTGAACAGCACCTAAACTTCTCGTTTTCCCTTATCTTCATATGTGAATTGTACAAATGTCCCATACACCTGCAATTAGACATGGCACAAAAGTTTGTGAAGTATTTTTGTCCTGGATGACACAAATAAATTATTGCATAGTTTGCATTAGAAATCACCTCACAAATATACATGTATGCAATATTTTTGGTCGTATCCAAGGTAGTCATGTCCTCATCATTTAGAGTTCCAGATCACGCGATACTACGAGTCGTGAACAAGTCGGATTCCCCAATTTTCGTGCTACCCGCAGAAGAAAAATAGTTCCAGTTTAAAAAAAAATTCTGGCTAGGCAGTTTTTAGACCATTTGTAGACTTTTTCGGAAAAAAAATTGTTGCGGAGCAAAAAAAAAAAAAGAGGAAAAAAAAGTGCAAAAAAATAATAATATTCAGAGTGTGCTCCTCCCTTGTTTACGTGCAGCGCCGTGATTTTTGTTAGTGTTCTAGGCTCGCGTCTCTAGCACGGTCTAGCCTAGGACCAGCACAGTACCGTCGTTGAGAGTTTATTCAACATTGCATCTCTGAATTGATTATTGCTGACCCTTCTTGCTACCATATCATAAGCCTTCCCAGCTCCACATACATCTACATCGTGCGTTTGACACCACCTGGCAATCGCTCTGTCCAAGCTCTGAGAGTTTTGACTACAAAGGTTG
Source organism: Thinopyrum elongatum (assembly GCA_011799875.1). Taxonomy (NCBI): domain Eukaryota; kingdom Viridiplantae; phylum Streptophyta; class Magnoliopsida; order Poales; family Poaceae; genus Thinopyrum; species Thinopyrum elongatum. The sequence continues at coordinate 625 of JAAAXO010000185.1, read as the reverse complement.
CCGATCACCACCTGCTGCTGGGTAAGAACTGGTAAGAATTTGAGATTTGCTTGACGGACTTGTGACACCACACCACACCACCACCACTTTCTAGTATTCTGTAGGATCATATTCTTGTGTGTTTCTATTGCTGCTAACCATGGCAGGATCACAAGCCGACGAGATTGACTGGGAGAACATGACAAACAAGGAGTTGCATGATAAATTTCAGCAAATGATGAGTGGCCAGGTGGGAGATGTGCTAAACAGATTTGAAGAGGCCATGGAGAAGATAGATGGCATGGAGAAGTCGTTCGAGACAAAGCTGGATAACAAGTTTAATGAATTGCTCACGCGTCTTCCCCAACCACCACCGGCTGCACCTGTCGCACCTCTGCAACGACAACAACAACGCCCCCTTCCAAATCAGTTCGGACGAGCGAAGCGTGTTCCTCTTGAGGATGGCCAAACTTCTGGTGCTGCTGTACCTACTGTTGATGCTTCTTTGGCTCCTGCTCCTGCTGCTGCTGGGGCCGAGGAGGAGGATGATTACGCGGGCGATTATGAGGATGAGGTTGATCAAAATCATAACTACGTGCAACCACCAGCACCAGGTCGTCCACATGCAAATAATCGCAATGGTAGG
>JAAAXO010000184.1:0-98065 GCA_011799875.1 Thinopyrum elongatum | reverse complement strand
GTTCGCGTCGTGGTCATCGAGGGGTGATCCCCTCCTCTCATGTCGATACGACTCTGTCGTGAACACCCTCAGTGTGAACCTCGAGGGTGATACCTCTTACGTTCACCCTGATGATTATGACCACACGTTACTTGACCTCTTTCACAGGCGGGTCCACCCTGGTGGGTACCCGCTGGGGATCTATGATTTCGGGTGTGCCGGAAGGGCACTCGAGTGTGACATTGTGGCGGAGCATCAGAGACTCTGATTGTCCCGCTTGTACTAATTGAGCCTATTGGATTTGGGTGTGTGCTGAGTGGGTCGACGTGCCCTATACGCACTTGCCACCACGCGGGGGGATAATGGTTATGGGGCCCTCCTGCGATGTACGTTTCGCCAAAGCTTATCAGACGTCACGATCACCGTGCGGGCTGATCGTCGGGATTGGGCTGGATACTTCACTGGCGAGTTCAGTGTCGCGCCTGCACCCGGCCAGCCACCGCAACGCGCAGGGTGCCCAGGGCGATGGCCCGAGACCCCTGGGTGCATAGGTTAGTCCGCGTGCTGACCTCTTCCTGGACCTAGGTAGAGCGCTGCTTCGTGTTGATCTTGAGGACGTGGCATTACCGAAGTATGTCCGACCAGAGTTGATCGAGCGTGTTGGGTAACAGTAGTGCACCCTGCAGGGATGAATCTTCTATCGATAGCGGTCCTACGGTAAAGGACGCTCAGTTTGTGTATCTTCGATCTACTACTTAAACTGGATACTTGTTACTTAATTGAAGCTTCGGATTACTTTCTCGCTGGGGAGTCGAGGAAGGATCTTGAGCTGTACTTCAACATGTTTGTTAAATAAAATGCTTATTCTACTTCTTCTACTGCTGCAAGATGATGGCTTTGAGAAGATGTTTGAAGATGCTAGTCTTCGATAGGACTAGGCCTTTCTCTCTATTTCGGCATTTCTGACGCCCAGTCAAATATACAAAGCCTTTTCTCCATTGATAATGTTGCATATGTAGTATAGATCCTTGTGCTGGAGTAACTTGGATGAGTACTCACGGTTTGCTTTATTTTCTCTTTTCCCCCATATACCCCACCTTGATGATACACCAGACGAGAGTCCAGGAGCCAGACGCCACCACCGGAAGCCTACTACCAGGCGGGTCCAGAGGGCACTACACTGGATGCACATCTGACCAGGAGTAGGATCGGAGGCTCCCAGGCAGGAGGCCACGCCTTTCGATCTAGTGTCGCTGTTGTGTGCTAGCCTTCTTAAGGCAAACTTGTCTAACTATGTCTGTACCCAGATTATTGTATGACTGACTTATGTATTCGGATCTTCGGATCCCTGGTCTGTAATATTGTGGACCTCCGTTATTTGTGTTTAGAGTTGTGTGTGATATCTTCCCGTGAGTCCCTGGGTTTGATCGTACACGTTTGCGTGTATGATTAGTGTACGATTGAACCGGGGGCGTCACAAGTTGGTATCAGAGCCGACTGCCTGTAGAAGCCCCCTCCAAATTCCTTGGCCGAAGTTGAGTCTAGAAAACGAGGAAACTAATTTATTAACTTGGCGTGTGTGGCTTACGGGCCCACGTCGCCAACTGGGTGGTATTAGGATCTTTTATTCCTCGTCCATACTCTGGGACTCTAATATCTTCCTATTCGGGTTAAATAAAATTTTACTAACGCCGACACTTAGGATCTCGTAAATCCGTCTACCCGGAGAGCTGGATATCTGTGCGATTGCTCTGTCGTTGATCTGATTAGATCTGATAATCATTTTCCTTTTCATGTTTGTTTAACCTTTCTCTCCGAGATCGGTTATACTTCTCATTGTCATTTGACAAGTTTGAATTCCTCTGTTTCAGATGGACCGTTTTGTTTCCACCGCGTCCTACGACACAGCTTGTGCTTCGCACTTGGGCTCGTAATACCCCTGGGTTTTCCAGCTGTCCTAATCGCTCTCATGACCAGACTTGGCTACCGCTGGTACCCTGAGTTCATGGTTTACGAGGATTACCGCGAGTTTAATCAGGACAGTACTATGCTGAAGTTCGGATTTATGATCGGCAGAATGACTCAGAACACGAGCTACACCTTTTCAACGGATTAGGCGTGACGATTGAGATGGCAGTACATGATGCCGCCTACTCTGCTGTCGCACGTCTTCGAGGACAGTTCAGTGATATCTTGGATGACTCTGAGTTCCGATACATTCCATATGCCCTTACTGGAGATGCTACCGGATACTACAGCAGCTATCTGTGCCCCGTACGAGCCTCGCCGATATGACCACCGCGTTCTGATTCAGTGCACTCAGGCTCTGGATCGCACTGTTGGCTCTCGCCGTCGAGTTGGTTGCCACTCGAGACGTCTCTACGATGCTATGACAGTTTGCTACCCGTGTTCGCGCCCACCACCCCCAGACTATATGGCGGCTATGTTGCAACAGTTTGAGCTTAACCGGCAGTTCATGGTTGGATCATGGCTAGTTTCCGCATCAGAACAACAGCCAACCAGAACCCAGCCTTCAGTAACTTTGCAGAGTTTACGCGACTCACCCAACGCAGTTTCGCAACTCTGACAAGCCCCTGATGTCCGATGACTGGCTCCCGCGACATCACTCACGAGATGGAGGTCTGCTAAGTCCCCACGCCAACTTTGTCACCTTCGCGGCCCTTTTTCTTAAAGGCCCCGCTGCTCAAATGTGGGACACACACAAGCGTACTCTGCCTGTTGGAACAGTCATCACTTGGTATGAGTTCCAGGCTGCTTTTCGAGTACACGTTACATCCCTCAGCAATTATGGAACGCATGAAGACCCTTTCCGCACACCTCACCCAGGGCAATAAAACCGTCGAAGCTTATCAGCGGGAATTTCTTGATCTCTCCCGCTCATGCTGAAGAAGACCTCGCACAGATGCTCGCAGACAGGAGAAGTTCCGTAATGGACTTACACCCTGACCTCAAGCTTGCACTAGCTGCTCAGACATCAATGACTTCTCACTCTAGTGAACAAGGCTATTCCTCGTTGAGTAGACCGCTCAGATGGAACACAAGGACTCGCAGAAGCGCTATGTGATGCTTGCTCATCTTCGTGCTCAGCACCGAAGCGTAGAGTTTTGGATTCCACAACAGTTCCGTCCCAATGCCTTGCTGCCAAGACAATGCTGCACTACGTCTACCTCCTCCACCACCGAGGCCGTCAAGGCTCAAGCTATTCAGAACCATGCCCCTCTCGTCCTGAAGATGGTTTGTGTTTCAAGTGCCGTCAAACCATGCCACCAGGCTAAAGACTGCCGCCAGTGCTCAGAATCAGTTAGATTTTCCTCGTGCTGGCCGTGGATATGGCCGTGGCACCAATCAGAACCCGCAACTATAATACTGGGTCTGCTTCACGTTGTGTGTGGTCAGCTTACAACATTGACATTGAAGAAGTCCAGGATCAACCTGCTACTGTGATGGGTACCCTTCTTGTTAACTCAGTACCTGCTTCTGTATTATTTGATTCAGGAGCATCGCATTCATTCATGTCGAAGCATTTGCATTTCTCATGACATAACATTCGAAAAGATTGAACCTGCCAATAGTTTGTCCGTAACCCCTGGAGGCCAATGTCAACCACTATGAGGCACATAATGTCCCTGTTGAAATCACGAGGAATTTGAATTCCTAGACTTCCCCTATTATCCTGAAGTCTTCCACCCATAGACGCTCATACTCGGAATGGATTGGTGAAAGCTCACATTGCTTCGATCAATTGTGCCACATAAAGTCGTCCAACTTCTTCACCCCTCGAGAGATAGGAGTAACTAACACTGCCCCGAATTACTCGAGACGCTGAAGCTGAGGTACTATGTTGAATGCTTTGAACGCCTCACCTCTGGAAGGGATTCGAGAACGTTCCTTCGTTCGAGATTTTCCAGACGCTTTACCCGGAAGAACTTCAGGAATACCCCGGCTAGACGCTGTCGAGTTCGTCATCGAATTTGAAGCCTGGACCGATTCCTATTGGCAAGCGACCTTATAAGATGCCTCCGCGATCACCTTTGGCTAAGGAAGAAATCGACAAGTCACTGTAAGTGGTTTACATCCGCCCCAGTCTCCTCCGCTTGGGAGCATCTCTTCACTCTTCGTTAAGAAGAAGGATGGAACTAACCGATTGGTTCAGGTTTACCGGCCCATTACCAAGCCACAATCCAGAATAAATCCCACTCTGCCCCGGATCAATGATCTTTATGATCAACTCGCTGCGATCATCGGTGTTCTCTAAAAACTCGACTTGAGGTTTGTTATCACCAGATCCGTGTCCGCGAAGAGGACATTCCCAGCACTGCATTCATCAACTCGTTATGGCTCCTTGTGAATACACCGTCATGTCATTTGGCCTAACGAATGCCCCAGCTACGTTCTCCCGTCTGTGAATTATATATTCATGGATTACCTCGACCAAATTCGTCGTGGTATATCTAGATGATATTCTGGTCTATCTAAGAATAAAGAGGAACAGCTGGAAATCTCTGCCTTGTTCTAGAAAGGCTCCGAGAACACCAGTTGTATGCCAAGTATTCACAATGCGAATTTTGGCTCTCTGCAAGTAACTTACCTTGGACATGTGATTTCCCAAGGATGGGATTGCTGTTAACCCCGAACGAGTTCAGGCTATTCTCGACTGGACTCCCCCAAGAATGTTACGCAAGTCAGAAGTTTTCTCTGGACTCGCTAGTTATTGCCGTCGATTCGTTGAGAACTTTTCCAAGATTGCACAAACCATTGACATATCTGCTTCACAAGGGTTTAAATTTTGACGTGGACAGAAAAAATGTCAAGAAAGTCTTCAGACTCTAAAAGATAAATTGACTAACTGCCCCAGTATAGCACCCCCCGGATTCCAAACAGATTTAGGATTTACTGTGATGCATCTCGTCAGGATTAGTGCTGTGTCCTAATGCAGAGCGCAAAGTGATTGCTTATGCCTCCCGACAATTGCGTCCTCGCATAGAAAATATATCGTGCATGATCTTGAACTTTCTGCGGTTATCCTATGCCTTGAGCTATGGCGACATTACCTTCTCGGTAACCGTTGCGAGATATACACGGATCACCAAAGCTTGAAGTATTTATATACTCAAACCAGATCTGAACCTTCGTCAACAAAATGGCTCGAAACAATTGCCGATTATGATAGAATATATTGTCAATAACCCCCCAACGGCAGGCTAATGTAATGGCCGATGCTTTTAAGTCGCAAGTCCTATGCAAACAATCTTATGGTTTAAGAAACACAACCTCTCTCCATGAAGAGCTTGCAAATTGAACCTCCATATTGTTCCACAGGTTATCTCAATACCCTGGTTGTCGAACCGATTTAGAAACACGGCATTAAGGTTATGCAAGGTTATGACCCTGAAGTTGAAAAGATAAGCGATACCTCGAGAAAGGAAAGCCGTCGGGAATCCATCTTGTGCAGGATGGATCCTTTTTCCACACCGTCTCTACTTACCCAAGTTCAGATGAGAGGAAAACGTTATGAGGAAGCGTGATGACACTCCTTGTCCATTCAACCCTGGTAGCACAAAGATGTACCGTGACATTTGTCAAAGATTATGGTGGCCTAATATGAAGCGAGACATTGCTCGTTATGTTTCTGTGTGTGTGACGTTTTGCCGCCCGTTAAGCTAACACATCAAAGGGCCCGCAGGAACTCTGCGCAACCCCTGGAAATTCCTGAATGGAAAATGGGGACAAGCGAGCCGTTCAAATGGATTTCACTACTGGTTTTCCCAGATCTCAGAAGGGCCTCATTATGTATTGTTGTTGTCAGTGCTCAGAGCTGGTAGCAATAAGGAGAAACGGCACGAAGAGTGCCGAACAGCTATGCTGCAGAGTATTCATCAGGAGTGCGTTACGAGGTATCACCCTCGGCACTCGATAGTAACTAAGCAGAGTCGTACAACTAAGGGGGGTTGGAAGTGAGGCGTCTGTCTCTGATCGACGATCACGTTGATCGAGTCGTCGATGAACAAGCAGGGCGACAAAGTAAGGTGGTGGGGTCACAGATGGTTCATACCAACCTATACTAAACCGTTTATCATAGGCAGGTAAGGTAGCAATGAAAGGTTACAACAGCAGGCTATGCATCAGAATAGGAGCATACATTAACAGTAGCGAAATCTAATGCAAGCAGGAGAATAGAATGGGCGATATCTGGAATGCTCAAGGGGGGGGGGGGCTTGCCTGGTTGCTCTGGCAAGAGAGGGAGGTCGTCAACGGGCTGCTCGTCGGTAGTGTAGTCGTAACCTGGTGCAGCGTCGTCGGTCTCGGCGCTATCAGAGAGAGAGAGAGAGGGGGAGAGAAACAATAAATTCACGGCAATAATGCAAACAATATGTATGACATGCCTAAATGATATGCCGGGGTGTTCTACTGCCTAACTAAATGATTTAGTTAATTTAGGAATTTTTTGGATTTATTTATTAAAGTTGGGCACTATTCATTTCGAAATCGGTCTAATTGTTCCACGTCTTATAGTTGCGGGCATCCGACGGGAATACAGAGGGCGTATCCGGGTTCGTATCGTCGTTCTGAGCAAGTTTCATGTATAATATTTTCATCGAGAGAGTTACGGTTTAAAAGATATGATTTTCTAAAGTTTTTATTAATTTTCTGAATTATTAATTATTTAATTCAACATTATCCGAAACAGTGATTGATGACGTCAGCATGACATCATGCTGACGTCAGCAGCCACCTGACAGGGTGGGTCCCACCTGTCATAGGCTGTCAGGTTAATTAGGTTAATTAATTTAATTACTGATTAATTAACACTAATTAGTTAATTAGATTAACCTAATCAGGATAATTAACTAATTAATTAACTAATTAATTATTTAATAATTATTTTATTTATTTCTATTTTATTTTCTTAAAACGTTTTTAGGGGGGTGGGCCCCATTGTCAGCGGCACAGGGGGTTCGGGCCCCACGGGCAGTGGCCCAGGGGGGGTTCAAAGGAGGAGGAGCGGTAAGGCGCGGCGCAGGCGAGTCCGAGCGGGGCGGTCGGCGGCGGAGAGGCGTCGGCGACGGGGCCGTTCGCGCGATCCCGATCTCGATCTGGATCGGGGGTGGGGCGTGACGAGGGGGAGGCGGCGACGGGGCGGCGTCGGGACGGGTAGGCGACGGTGCGGACGGGATCGGGAGATTCCGATCCAGACGAGGGGGGGGGAGGAGGGAGCGAGGGAATGGGGGTGGGGGGGGTGACGCTAGGGTTCGGGCGTCCCTGGGGGTATAGGCTGGGGGCGCGGGGTGGGCCGGACGGCTGGGCTTCGGCCCAGTTGGGCCGGAGGGGGGGGGGGTCCTTCTTCTCTTTTCTGTTTCATTTTTATTTGTTTTTCTTTTATCTTTTTCTTTATTCTCCTTTCGCAGTTTAGTAAATAGTCAGGCCTCAAAATGGTTTTTGCAAAACATGAGACCTAGTTCATAAATACCAGTGCATCATTCCCTAACACCTAAAACTAGTTTGGACAAAACATAATTCCATATTTATTTCAGATTTAATAAATGGTTATTAAATATTATCTTTATCCACTGTTTGAGGTTGTTCGAGTCACTTATCCAATTCCAATGATGTTGGTTTCAATTTTAGAATAGCCTCTGGAATATTTGTTATTTATCTGACATTTTAGCTCCTATGTTGGACAACTTTCATATTCCACTTTCATTTAAATTTTGAATTTGACTTAGGAGTTGAAATGCAATGTGATGCTAATGATGATTATGCACTGTTGATCATGCTAACATGTCATTATCAAAAGTGATTACTGTTGCTAATCACCGGGGGTGTTACAGCTTCAAAGTCCTGAAATCATCACTTGTAACTCCGTTCTTGTTCCCCTTGCGCATGCCATCATCTCCATGCTTGAACTTGCTCCAAGGTTCCTCTTTCTTGTCCAAGCTAGGCCCTTCATTTGTAAGCAAAACAAATGTATCCAATTTAGGCAGCATCATATTCTCATGAACATTAGAATCATTACCAAGAAACGAAAGTACCTGATAATTTAATTGGCGTGCGCGAGTTCTAGTAATTGGTCCAGTATGTATAGCAGTAGGGGCTGTGGGTGTAACAATGGTATTGATGTCCTCATCACTTATAATCGTTCATTGCATTCTACTACTAAGATGTGCCCTTTTGAAATTGTGTATGGTTTCCTACCTCGTGCACCCATTGATTTGTTGCCTCTTCCATCTTCGGAGAAGGTTAATTTTGATGCTAAACAACGTGCTGAATTGATCTTAAAAATGCATGAGTTAACCAAGGAGAACATTGAGCATTTGAATGCTAAATATAAACTTGCTGGAGATAAGGGTAGAAAACATGTTGTGTTTGCACCTGGAGATCTTGTTTGGTTACATTTGCGTAAGGATAGATTTCCTGATTTGCGCAAATCAAAGCTAATGCCACGTGCTGATGGTCCTTTTAAGGTGTTAGAGAAAATAAATGATAATGCATATAAACTTGAGCTGCCTGCAGATTTTGGGGTTAGTCCCAGTTTTAACATTGCAGATTTGAAGCCTTATTTGGGTGAGGAAGATGAGCTTCCGTCGAGGACAACTTCATTTCAAGAAGGGGAGGATGATGAGGCCATCAATACCATTGTTACACCCACAGCCCCTGCTGCTATACATACTGGACCAATTACTAGAGCTCGCGCACGCCAATTAAATTATCAGGTACTTTCGTTTCTTGGTAATGATTCTAATGTTCATGAGAATATGATGCTGCGTAAATTGGATACATTTGTTTTTCTTACGAATGAAGGGCCTAGCTTGGAGAAGAAAGATGAACCTTGGAGCAAGTTCAAGCATGGAGATGATGGCATGCGCAAGGGGAACAAGAACGGAGTTACAAGTGATGATTTCAGGACTTTGAAGCCACCATAATGAGTGCAGGAAGCCTTGGACGAAATATACAAGATGCCACTTCATAAATTTCGTCCAGAGGCTATCATAGGTGCTGCGTCACCTTATTATTGGGCCAGGCCCATGTAATTTCGAAATACTTGACTATAGGCTGTTTTTAGAGTCCGTATGTGTGGGGAAACAAGAGATAGGGTTGGTTTCGGACCCCTCCTTCAAGGGCCACGAAATCCCCCCCCCTCTTCCTCCATATATACAGCCCTTAGGATACCGTTTAGACTTTGGGTTTTGTTTAGATTAAAAGTTCGCCATAGCTGCAACTTCGCGTACTTCGTTTGTGTTCAACGACCAGACCAAGACATCACAGAACCCCACCTTGATCAATAAAGCTTTCATCTTATATTCGCAATATCCACATTGCAAATCTTAGTTTCTTGCTTGTTCTTCGTTTGCTTGCAGGAAATAGACCCTCGTGGTCAGGTTGATCGTGCTCCGGCGTGGTCAATAACCCCTTGGAAGTTGGTATAGCGATTGCTAAGGCGCGACGTCTCGCACATTCGTAGTCGGATCGTCAAGGTCGACTCCCACAGAAAACGATAGCCACCATCTCATCGAAACATCGGGACACCTTCACCTCTATCATCTGGGCCGTGGTCCTGATCATCCGGGCGGAGGCCGGATCATCCGGACGGCGGTCCGGATCGTCCGGGCAAGTGCAGACTTGGCCGAATTCTTCTCCGTCTTCGCGTATGTCTTCCTTCTTCGATCCTCCTTGCCCCTTAGCTTCTCCATGGCTAACTCCTTGGTACCTGAGTATGCATAATGTCTCCGTTTGAGGTAGTAGCCATGACTCATGTGCATCGAAGTGGAATTGTGAGAGGAGAGATGTCACCTCGGTTTCAAGAGCTCTTGCACGTGCTCGTGTCATGGGTCCACTAGGCACTTGGTGAGACGATGATAGGTCCATGGGGATGACCTTGGGATGCTCCACATCATCTCCCCCCCTTGGAAAAGATCCGTGATGAGGACAGGGGTGTCCCGATCTTTCGATGAGATGATAGCTATCGATTTGGTGGAGTCGACTTTGACGATCCGACTACGAACGTGCAAGACGTCGCGCCTTAGCAATCGCTATACCAACTTCCAAGGGGTTATTGACCACGCCGGAGCACGATCAACCTGACCACGAGGGTCTGTTTCCTGCGAGCAAACGAAGAACAAGCAAGAAACTGAGATTGCAATCTGGATATTGCGAATATAAGAGGAAAGCTTTATTAATGAAGGTGGGGTTCTGTGACGCTTTGTCTGGTCGTTGAACACAAACGAAGTACGTGAAGTTGCAGCTATGGCGAACTTTTAATCTAAACAAAACCCAAGCAAAAAGCTACTAGAAGGATCTACTTATATAGGAGCAAGGGGTGGCGGCCAAGGAGGTGGGAGGACGTCCCAAGGCAGCCTAAAACTAACCCTAGGTCGTACAAGGCCAATGGGCCCAAGTGGAGGTGATGCAACACCTTTGGACTTGTAGTTTAACTCGGAATCTGCTACAGCGTCAGATTGTTTCGACGACAACTCAACGCTCCGGATGAATTTGAAGGTGAAACCAATTGGGTTAGAAAGAGCACGAAATCTACTTTCCAACAAAAAAAGAATCACCCAATTCGGAGTCCGTATGAAATAGTTCTTGGCGTTTTGAGTCAGGTATGTCTGTGCAGTCCGAATCTGAATCCAGAACGTGAGAGACTTGGAATCTATCTTCTCTTGGCCCAAAAGTGACGTGAGAGGACTTTTTGAACAGCACATAAACTTCTCTTTTTCCCTTATGTTCATATGTGGATTGTACAAATCTCCCATACACCTCACAAATATACATGTATGCAATATTTTTGGTCGTATCCAAGGTACTCATATCCTCATCATCCTCCCCTTCTTGAAAACAAAGTCGTCCTCGGCATTGCTTAATATGAAATGTGGCTAACAAAAGAGACAGGGTGTACATGTTGTATATGTATATGTCATCCATTTTTACTTCCCTTGATTTTTGCACATATGACACATGTATACATGAGTAACTTTCATAGTTCATAAAATGTAAAGCCAAAATATTATCACAAGTATTAGAAGACATGAAAATATTGCAACTCAATTTGCACATATAAGTGAAGCTCTTATTCATATCAAAGGATTGACAATGTTCATCATTAAACCATCCCAACATTGGTGAATTAACCTTACTTGCATCAAATTTACATGCTACAACATGTTTAAATAAGCAAACATGCAATAAGTCTTTTGACACAAAATCATCACCAAGATTAGAGGTCATATCAAAATGATTAAACATTGTTTCTTTTGCATCAACAGTTAATTCATTGGGTGCACTCAAAATTGTTGATACTTCAACTCTTTGATCACGTGACGCATTCATGACAATAACACAATTCTCTAAAATAGATGGTGTGCTCAAATCAATAGGTAACACAACACATGATGTATTCAAGTTAACTAGGCATGCATCATTGTCATGTGAAAGTTGAAAATCTATACCTTTTTCATTACCTCTTATGATCAACTCAGACGATGTATGATGAGGACATCAATACCATTGTTACACCCACAGCCCCTGCTGCTATATATACTGGACCAATTACTAGAGCTCGCGCGCGCCAATTAAATTATCAGGTACTTTCGTTTCTTGGTAATGATTCTAATGTTCATGAGAATATGATGCTGCCTAAATTGGATACATTTGTTTTGCTTACAAATGAAGGGCCTAGCTTGGACAAGAAAGAGGAACCTTGGAGCAAGTTCAAGCATGGAGATGATGGCCTGCGCAAGGGGAACAAGAACGGAGTTACAAGTGATGATTTCAGGACTTTGAAGCCACCATAATGAGTGCAGGAAGTCTTGGACGAAATATACAAGATGCCACTTCGTAAATTTCGTCCAGAGGCTATTATAGGTGCTGCGTCAGCTTATTTTTGGGCCAAGCCCTTGTAATTTCGAAATACTTGAGTATAGGCTGTTTTTAGAGTCCGTATGTGTGGGGAAACAAGAGATAGGGTTGGTTTCGGACCCCTCCTTCAAGGGCCACGAAATCCCCCCTCTCTTCCTCCATATATACAGCCCTTAGGGCACCGTTTAGACTTTGGGTTTTGTTTAGATTAAAAGTTCGCCATAGCTGCAACTTCGCGTACTTCGTTTGTGTTCAACGACCAGACAAAGGCGTCACAGAACCCCACCTTCATTAATAAAGCTTTCCTCTTATATTCGCAATATCCGATTGCAATCTCAGTTTCTTGCTTGTTCTTCGTTTGCTCGCAGGAAACAGAACCTCGTGGTCAGGTTGATCGTGCTCCGGCGTGGTCAATAACCCCTTGGAAGTTGGTATAGCGATTGCTAAGGCGCGACGTCTCGCACGTTCGTAGTCGGATCGTCAAGGTCGACTCCCACAGAAAACGATAGCCACCATCTCATCGAAACATCGGGACACCTTCGCCTCTATCAATGTAGGCACTCTTGGAGGTGATGTGTCACATGATGGAGATGATGTAGTGATAGAGGCGAGGGTGTCCCGATCTTTCGATGAGATGATAGCTATCGTTTTTGGTGGAGTAGACTTTGATGATCCGACTACGAACGTGCGAGGACGTCGCGCCTTAGCAATCGCTAAACCAACTCCGAGAGGTTATTGACCACGCCGGAGCACAATCAACCTGACCACGAGGGTCTATCTCCTGCAAGCAAACGAAGAACAAGCAAGAAACTAAGATTAGCAATCTGGATATCGCGAATATAAGATGAAAGCTTTATTGATCAAGGTGAGGTTCTGTGACGTTATGGTCTGGTCGTTGAACACAAAAGAAGTACGCGAAGTTGCAGCTATGGCGAACTTTTAATCTAAACAAAACCCAAAGTCTAAACGGTGCCCTAAGGGCTGTATATATGGAGGAAGAGGGGGGGATTTCGTGGCCCTTGAAGGAGGGGTCCGAAACCAACCCTATCTCTTGTTTCCCCACACATACGGACTCTAAAAACAGCCTATACTCAAGTATTTCGAAATTACATGGGCCTGGCCCAATAATAAGGTGACGCAGCACCTATAATAGCCTCTGGACGAAATTTATGAAGTGGCATCTTGTATATTTCGTCCAAGGCTTCCTGCACTCATTATGGTGGCTTCAAAGTCCTGAAATCATCACTTGTAACTCCGTTCTTGTTCCCCTTGCGCATGCCATCATCTCCATGCTTGAACTTGCTCCAAGGTTCCTCTTTCTTGTCCAAGCTAGGCCCTTCATTTGTAAGCAAAACAAATGTATCCAATTTAGGCAGCATCATATTCTCATGAACATTAGAATCATTACCAAGAAACAAAAGTACCTGATAATTTAATTGGCGTGTGCGAGTTCTAGTAATTGGTTCAGTATGTATAGCAGTAGGGGTTGTGGGTGTAACAATGGTATTGATGTCCTCATCATCCTCCCCTTCTTGAAATGAAGTCGTCCTCGACGGAAGCTCATCTTCCTCACCCAAATAAGGCTTCAAATCTGCAATGTTAAAAGTGGGACTAACCCCAAAATCTGCAGGCAGCTCAAGTTTATATGCATTATCATTTATTTTCTCTAACACCTTAAAAGGACCATCAACACGTGGCATTAGCTTTGATTTGCGCAAATCAGGAAATCTATCCTTACGCAAATGTAACCAAACAAGATCTCCAGGTGCAAACACAACATGTTTTCTACCCCTATCTCCAGCAAGTTTATATTTAGCATTCATACGCTCAATGTTCTCCGTAGTTAACTCATGCATTTTTAAGATCAATTCAGCACGTTGTTTAGCATCAAAATTAACCTTCTCCGAAGATGGAAGAGGCAACAAATCAATAGGTGCACGAGGTAGGAAACCATATACAATTTCAAAAGGGCACATCTTAGTAGTAGAATGCAACGAACGATTATAAGCAAATTCAATATGAGGCAAGCATTCTTCCCACATTTTCTTGTTATTCTTCAAAACAGCCCTAAGCATAGTAGACAAAGTTCTATTGACTACTTCAGTTTGTCCATCAGTTTGGGGGTGACAAGTAGTACTAAAAAGCAGTTTAGTCCCCAACTTAGCCCATAAACATCTCCAAAAGTGGCTAAGAAATTTGGTATCACGATCTGAAACAATAGTATTTGGCACACCATGCAAGCGAATAATTTCACGAAAGAACAAATCAGCAACATTAGCAGCATCATCGCTTTTATGACATTGTATAAAGTGTGCCATTTTTGAGAACCTATCCACGACAACAAATATGCTATCCCTCCCCTTCTTTGTTCGAGGTAAACCCAAAACAAAGTCCATAGATATATCCTCCCATGGAACACTAGGTACAGGCAAAGGCATATATAAACCATGAGGATTGAGTCGTGACTTAGCTTTTTGACATGTAGTGCAGCGAGCAACAAAGCGCTCAACATCCCGTCTCATCTTTGGCCAAAAGAAATGTGTAGCAAGTACATCCTCCGTCTTCTTTACGCCAAAGTGTCACATTAATCCTCCTCCATGCGCCTCCTGCAACAACAAAAGACGAACGGAGCTAGCTGGAATGCATAGCTTGGTAGCACGAAACACAAATCCATCGTTAACGATGAACTTATTCCATGTTCTCCCTTCTTTACAATTCTGCAATACATCTTTAAATTCAGCATCATGCACATATTGATCTTTGATGGTCTCCAAACCAAATATTTTAAAGTCAAGTTGTGAAAGCATAGTATAACGACGAGACAATGCATCAGCAATAACATTTTCTTTACCCTTCTTGTGTTTAATGACATAAGGGAAAGTCTCAATGAATTCAACCCATTTAGCATGTCTACGGTTCAGTTTGGCTTGTGATAGAGGCGAGGGTGTCCCGATCTTTCGATGAGATGGTAACTATCGATTTGGTGGAGCCGACTTTGACGATCCGACTACAAACGTGCACGACGTTGCGCCTTAGCAATCGCTAAACCAATCTCATGAGGTTACTGACGATGCTGGAAGCACGATCAGCCTGACCACGAAGGTCTATTCCTGCACACAATCGAAGAACAAGCAAGAATATGATAAAGCAATCTGAATATTGCGAATATAGATGAAGTATTGATAATGGTGGGGATCCGAAAGCGGTCTTGGTCTGGTTGTTGGACACAAACGAAGTACAGGAAGTTGCAATGGCTAACTTTTAACTAAACAAATCCCAAGGAAAAAGCTACTAGATGGATCTACTTATATAGGAGCAAGGGGTGGTGGCCAAGGAGGTGGGAGGACGTCCCAAGGCAGCCTAAAACTAACCCTAGGTCGTACAAGGCTCATGGGCCCAAGTGGAGGTGATGCAACACCTTTGGACTTGTAGTTTGACTCGGATTCTGCTGCAGCGTCAGATTGTTTCATTGATAACTCAACGCTCCGGACGAATTTTAAGGTGAATCCAATTGGGTTGGAAAGAGCACGAAATCTACTTTCCAACAAAAAAAGAATCACCCAATTCGGAGTCCGTATGAAAAAGTTCTTGGCATTTTGAGTCAGGTATGTCTGTGCAGTCCGAATCTGAATCCAGAACGTGAGAGACTTGGACTCTATCTTCTCTTGGCCCAAAAGTGACGTGAGAGGACTTTTTGAACAGCACCTAAACATCTCTTTTCCCCTTATCTTCATATGTGTATTGTACAAATGTCCCATACACCTGCAATTAGACATGACACAAAAGTTTGTGAAGTATTTTTGTCTTGGATGACATAAATAAATTATTGCATAGTTTGCATTAGAAATCACCTCACAAATATACATGTATACAATATTTTTGGTCGTATCCAAGGTAGTCATGTCCTCATCATCCTCCCCTTCTTGAAAACAAAGCCGTCCTCGGCGTTGCTTAAGCTGAAATGTGGCTAACAAAAGAGACAAGGTGTACATGTTGTATATGTATATGTCATCCAGTTTTACTTCCCTTAGTTTTTGCATATATGACACATGTATACATGAGTAACCTTCATAGTTCATAAAATCTAAAGCCAAAATATTATCACAAGTATTAGAAGACATGAAAATATTGTAACTCAATTTGCACATATAAGTGAAGCTCTTATTCATATCAAAGGATTGACAATGTTCATCATTAAACCATCCCAACATTGGTGAATAAACCTTACTTGAATCAAATTTACATGCTACAACATGCTTAAATAAGCAAACATGCAATAAGTCATTTGACACAGAATCATCACCAAGATTAGGGGTCATATCAAAATGATTAAACATTGGCACAATTATTTTCAAACGTATTTGATCCAAATCTGATTTATTCCATGATTCACATGGTTCTTTCATATTAATAGTTAATTCAATGGGTCCACTCGAAATTGTTGATCTTTTAGTTGTTTGGTCACATGGCAAAGTCAAATTATCAACATAGTCCTCTAAAATAGGTGGTGTGATCAAAGTAGTGGGTAGCTGATCAGATGGTGCATTTAAATTGACAAGGCATTCCTCATTCTCATGTAGAGGTGGAAGATCAGTACCTTTGTCATTACCTCTTATGATCAACTCAGCTGATGTAGCCACTCTCGGGGGTGATGTGTCACATGGTGGAGGTGATGTAGTCCTCACAACAATGGATGTGGTTGTCAAAGTACAACTAGTAGTTGAAGGAACAACCGTATCAACTCTTGGAATATGCACCGTGCGCTTGTTCTCCTTGTGGCCAACACGTCGTTTTATTTCCTGTTCAGCTTTGCAAGCAAGACGAAACAAATGGTCCATAGGATAACACTCTTCATGAATTAGAATCTCTTGAATATCACGGTTTAATCCTCCCCAAAATCTATCCATAAAATCTTCTTCACTTTCTTCTAAAAATGAGTGCAATAATGTAGTTTGTAAATCATCATAATATTTTGTTACGGTGTCACTACCTTGTTTTAAATGTTGTAGTTTTTTAATCATGCCACGAGTATAATGATCATCTACGAATCTATCTCTCATGACATGTTTTAAACCATCCCAAGTAGTAGGTATATAATCAGGGTTTAACCGACAGTATTCACTCCACCAAACTAAAGCAAAGCTACTGAAAGTACTAACCGCGGCTTGAAATTTTCCACGCTCATCAAAATTATGGGAAGCAAATATAGCATTAATTTCGTACTCCCATTCAATATATAAATCAGGCCTAAAACGACCAGTAAATGGTGGCATGGAAACATTAACCTGATTATGTGCATTCTGATGTTGTTGCTCCTCTTGTGACGGTTGTTGTATTTTCTTAGGTGATGGCAAATCTCCCACGATCGATGAAGCCCAAGAACTAACAACTCCGGAACCTGCCATAGTTAGTAGAAAACAAGAAACAAAATCCAAGAATAATGTTCCTATGAACTACTAGGATGTGGTGGTAAAACGCTCACAGTGTAGCAAATATCAATATCTTACAAGTTCTTACCATGCAGCAGGTGGTGACAGGCAACCAGCGGTGTCAAATAACTCCGAAGATTGAGTAAAACGATTGCCAGGGGAACGTACATATACACGGTGTAGAAATATGTGGAGCTTGGAAGGCTTAAATATTTGGTAGCAAAAGATTAGCAATAATCAATTCAGAGATGCAATGTTGAATAAACGCTCAACGACGGTACTGTGCTGGTCCTAGGCTAGACCGGACTAGAGACGCGAGCCTAGAACACTAATGAGGTCACGACCAAAAATATTGCATACATGTATATTTGTGAGGTGATTTCTAATGCAAACTATGCAATAATTTATTTGTGTCATCCAGGACAAAAATACTTCACAAACTTTTGTGCCATGTCTAATTGCAGGTGTATGGGACATTTGTACAATTCACATATGAAGATAAGGGAAAACGAGAAGTTTAGGTGCTGTTCAAAAAGTCCTCTCACGTCACTTTTGGGCCAAGAGAAGATAGAGTCCAAGTCTCTCACGTTCTGGATTCAGATTCGGACTGCACAGACATACCTGACTCAAAACGCCAAGAACTTTTTCATACGGACTCCGAATTGGGTGATTCTTTTTTTGTTGGAAAGTAGATTTCGTGCTCTTTCCATCCCAATTGGATTCACCTTAAAATTCATCCGGAGCTATGAGTTATCGACGAAACAATCTGACGCTGTAGCAGAATCCGAGTCAAACTACAAGTCCAAAGGTGTTGCATCACCTCCACTTGGGCCCATGAGCCTTGTACGACCTAGGGTTAGTTTTAGGCTGCCTTGGGACGTCCTCCCACCTCCTTGGCCGCCACCCCTTACTCCTATATAAGTAGATCCATCTAGTAGCTTTTTCCTTGGGATTTGTTTAGTTAAAAGTTAGCCATTGCAACTTCGTGTACTTCGTTTGTGTCCAACGACCAGACCAAGACCGCTTTTGGATCCCCACCTTTATCAATACTTCATCTATATTCGCAATATTCAGATTGCATTATCATATTCTTGCTTGTTCTTCGATTGCATGCAGGAATAGACCTTCGTGGTCAGGCTGATCGTGCTTCCAACATCGTCAGTAACCTCAGGAGATTGGTTTAGCGATTGCTAAGGCACAACGTCGTGCACGTTTGTAGTCGGATCGTCAAAGTCGGCTCCACCAAATCGATAGTTATCATCTCATCGAAAGATCGGGACACCCTCGCCTCTATCAAGTGGTATCAGTTTTCAGGTTGCTCGGTGAGAATTTTCAGTTTTCCCTAGATTAGATTTATTTTCTTACCTATTGTCCAAAGAAAAAACCACAAAAAAAAAGTTAGATCTATTCATCCTTTGTCCAAGCCAGTCCGAGCCTTCGCAATTTTCTTTTCATTGTTTGCATTATTGAATTATCGGTTGCATCGTCGTGTTCAGTTGCTGGTCTTAGTATCTAGTTCGTTTAGAGTTTCGAGTTCTGTTCACATTAGTCACGCCGCCGCTGCATCGTTATTCCTTCCGCTGTCCACCATCCCATCCATCACTTTCCACATCGTGCTACCCACTGTTCATTGTCATAATCATAGTTGAGGTCGTTCACAACTGTGCTTGATCCAATCTACATCTTATCTAGTTTGTTTTGGAAAGAGAGAAAAAAAAAGTAAAAAAAAAAGAGAAAAAAAAGTGAGATAAAAAAAAAGAGAGAAGAAAAAAAAGCACAAAATTCGGATATATCTAGACTCACTCTCGTACCTGAATTCGGATTCGAATCTGTTTTGCGCAGTGTTCAGTAAAACAGGCATATCTTTTTCGTACGAAGTCTGTTTTGGCTCCGTGAGTACTCAAATTAAAGCTAGTGACGAGCCGCATCTAAATAGTTGCAGAAGCTAGTTCAATATTTGAGACCTCAAAATCGGCTTCTAAATAGGTCTTTTTGCCCTCCGAAGTTCGCGAACACAGCTTGTTCCAGTTTTTCAGGCCAGTTTTAGAATTTTTTGACTCCTCATATCAACTCGGAATTTAGTGATTCTTTTTGCGTTTGAAAGCTTGCGTCAGTGCCATTCTTGAGAAAAATTATCAGAAAATTGGCAAAAACTTTTCCAGAGGAAAGTTGGAGACAAAGTTGTTGGTATATCCTACTTGGTAGTTGTTTCTCATCATTATCTTTACTGCCATTGTGATCTTCACTTATATCTTGCTATCCAGAGCTACTTCATATCCTTTATTGATGCTAGTTGTGCTACGCCGTGACCTCATTAGTGTTCTAGGCTCGCGTCTCTAGTCCGGTCTAGCCTAGGACCAGCACAGTATCGTCGTTGAGCGTTTATTCAACATTGCATCTCTGAATTGATTATTGCTAATCTTTTGCTACCATATATAGCCAACCCCAGCTCCATATATTTCTACACCATGTATACATACGTTCACCTGGCAATCGCTTTACTCAATCTTCGGAGTTATTTGACACCGCTGGTTGCCCGTCACCACCTGCTGCATGGTAAGAACTTGTAAGATATTGATATTTGCTTTACTGTGAGCGCTTTACCACCACATCCTAGTAGTTCATAGGAACATTATTCTCGATTTTTTTTGTTTCTACTAATCATGGCAGGTTCCGGAGTTGTTAGTTCTTGGGCTTCATCGATCGTGGGAGATTTGCCATCACCTAAGAAAATGCAACAACCGCCACAAGAGGAGCAATTACATCAGAATGCACATAATCAGGTTAATGTTTCCATGCCACCATTTACTGGTCGTTTTAGGCCTGATTTATATATTGAATGGGAGTACGAAATAAATGCTATATTTGCTTCCCATAATTTTGATGAGCGTGGAAAATTTCAAGCTGCGGTTAGCACTTTTAGTAGCTTTGCTTTAGTTTGGTGGAGTGAATATTGTCGGTTAAACCCTGATCTTATACCTACTACTTGGGATGATTTAAAACTTGTCATGAGAGATAGATTCGTTGATGTTTATTATACTCGTGGCATGATTAAAAAATTACAACATTTAAAACAAGGCACTGACACGGTAACAAAATATTATGATGATTTACAAACTACATTGTTGCACTCATTTTTAGAAGAAAGTGAAGAAGATTTTATGGATAGATTTTGGGGAGGATTAAACCGTGATATTCAAGAGATACTAATTCATGAAGAGTGTTATCCTATGGACCATTTGTTTCGTCTTGCTTGCAAAGCTGAACAGGAAATAAAACGACGTGTTGCCCACAAGGAGAACAAGTGCACGATGCACATTCCAAGTGTTGATATAGATGTTTCTTTAACTACTAGGCGTACTATGACAACCACATCCGTTGTTGCGATGACTACATCATCTCCACCATGTGACACATCACCACCGAGAGTGCCTACATCATCTGAGTTGATCATAAGAGGTAATGACAAAGGTACATATTGTCCACTTTCACATGAGAATGATGCATGCCTAGTTAACTTGAATACATCATGTGTTGAGTTACCTATTGATTTGGGCACGTCACCTATTTTAGAGAATTGTGTTACTGTCATGAATGCGTCATGTGATCAAACAACTGAAATACCAACAATTTTGAGTGCACCAATTGAATTAACTGTTGATGCAAAAGAACCAATGTTTAATCATTTTGATATGACCTCTAATCTTGGTGATGATTTTGTGTCAAAAGACTTATTGCATGTTTGCTTATTTAAGCATGTAGTAGCATGTAAATTTGATGCAAGTAAGGTTTATTCACCAATGTTGGGATGGTTTAATGATGAACATTGTCAATCCTTTGATATGAATAAGAGCTTCACTTATATGTGCAAATTGAGTTGCAATATTTTCATGTCTTCTAATACTTGTGATAATATTTTGGCTTTACATTCTATGAACTATGAAAGTTACTCATGTATACATGTGTCATATGTGCAAAAATCAAGGGAAGTAAAAATGGATGACATATACATATACAACATGTACACCTTGTCTCTTTTGTTAGCCACATTTCAGATTAAGCAACGCCGAGGACGGCTTTGTTTTCAAGAAGTGGAGGATGATGAGGACATGAATACCTTGGATACGACCAAAAATATTGCATACATGTATATTTGTGAGGTGATTTCTAATGCAAACTATGCAATAATTTATTTGTGTCATCCAGGACAAAAATACTTCACAAACTTTTGTGCCATGTCTAATTGCAGGTGTATGGGACATTTGTACAATTCACATATGAAGATAAGGGAAAACGAGAAGTTTAGGTGCTGTTCAAAAAGTCCTCTCACGTCACTTTTGGGCCAAGAGAAGATAGAGTCCAAGTCTCTCACGTTCTGGATTCAGATTCGGACTGCACAGACATACCTGACTCAAAACGCCAATAACTTTTTCATACGGACTCCGAATTGGGTGATTCTTTTTTTGTTGGAAAGTAGATTTCGTGCTCTTTCCATCCCAATTGGATTCACCTTAAAATTCATCCGGAGCTATGAGTTATCGACGAAACAATCTGACGCTGTAGCAGAATCCGAGTCAAACTACAAGTCCAAAGGTGTTGCATCACCTCCACTTGGGCCCATGAGCCTTGTACGACCTAGGGTTAGTTTTAGGCTGCCTTGGGACGTCCTCCCACCTCCTTGGCCGCCACCCCTTACTCCTATATAAGTAGATCCATCTAGTAGCTTTTTCCTTGGGATTTGTTTAGTTAAAAGTTAGCCATTGCAACTTCGTGTACTTCGTTTGTGTCCAACGACCAGACCAAGACCGCTTTTGGATCCCCACCTTTATCAATACTTCATCTATATTCGCAAAAAGACCTATTTAGAAGCCGATTTTGAGGTGTCAAATATTGAACTAGCTTCTGCAACTATTTAAATGCGGCTCGTCGCTAGCTTTAATTTGAGTACTCACGGAGCCAAAACGGACTTCGTATGAGGAAGATACGCCTGTTTTACTGAACAGTGCGCAAAACAGATTCGAATCCGAATTCAGGTACGAGAGTGAGTCTAGATAGATCCGAATTTTGTGCTTTTTTTTCTTCTCTCTTTTTTTTTCACACTTTTTTCTTTTTCTTTCTCTCTTTTTTTTTTCTAACTTTTTTTTTTTACTTTTTTTTCTCTCTTTTTTCTCTCTCCCTCTTTCCAAAACAAACTAGATAAGATGTAGATTGGATCAAGCACAGATGTGAACGACCTCAACTATGATTATGACAATGAACAGTGGGTAGCACGATGTGGAAATTGATGGATGGGATGGTGGACAGCGGAAGGAATAACGATGCAGCGGCGGCGTGACTAATGTGAACAGAACTCGAAACTCTAAACGAACTAGACACTAAGACCAGCAACTGAACACGACGATGCAACCGATAATTCAATAATGCAAACAATGAAAAGAAAATTGCAAAGGCTCAGACTGGCTTGGACAAAGGATGAATAGATCTAGCTTTTTTTTGTGGCTTTTTCTTGAACAATAGGTAAGAAAATAAATCTAATCTAGGGAAAACTGGAAATTCTCACCGAGCAACCTGAAAACTGATACCACTTGATAGAGGAGGGGGTGTCCCGATCTTTCGATGAGATGATAACTATCGATTTGGTGGAGTCGACTTTGACAATCCGACTACAAACGTGCACGACGTTGTGCCTTAGCAATCGCTAAACCAATCTCCCGAGGTTACTGACGATGCTGAAAGCACGATCAGCCTGACCACGAAGGTCTATTCCTGCACGCAATCGAAGAACAAGCAAGAATATGATAATGCAATCTGAATATTGCGAATATAGATGAAGTATTGATAAAGGTGGGGATCCGAAAGCGGTCTTGGTCTGGTCGTTGGACACAAACGAAGTACACGAAGTTGCAATGGCTAACTTTTAACTAAACAAATCCCAAGGAAAAAGCTACTAGATGGATCTACTTATATAGGAGTAAGGGGTGGCGGCCAAGGAGGTGGGAGGACGTCCCAAGGCAGCCTAAAACTAACCCTAGGTCGTACAAGGCTCATGGGCCCAAGTGGAGGTGATGCAACACCTTTGGACTTGTAGTTTGACTCGGATTCTGCTACAGCGTCAGATTGTTTCGTCGATAACTCATAGCTCCGGATGAATTTTAAGGTGAATCCAATTGGGATGGAAAGAGCACGAAATCTACTTTCCAACAAAAAAAGAATCACCCAATTCGGAGTCCGTATGAAAAAGTTCTTGGCGTTTTGAGTCAGGTATGTCTGTGCAGTCCGAATCTGAATCCAGAACGTGAGAGACTTGGACTCTATCTTCTCTTGGCCCAAAAGTGACGTGAGAGGACTTTTTGAACAGCACCTAAACTTCTCGTTTTCCCTTATCTTCATATGTGAATTGTACAAATGTCCCATACACCTGCAATTAGACATGGCACAAAAGTTTGTGAAGTATTTTTGTCCTGGATGACACAAATAAATTATTGCATAGTTTGCATTAGAAATCACCTCACAAATATACATGTATGCAATATTTTTGGTCGTGACCTCATTAGTGTTCTAGGCTCGCGTCTCTAGTCCGGTCTAGCCTAGGACCAGCACAGTACCGTCGTTGAGCGTTTATTCAACATTGCATCTCTGAATTGATTATTGCTAATCTTTTGCTACCAAATATTTAAGCCTTCCAAGCTCCACATATTTCTACACCGTGTATATGTACGTTCCCCTGGCAATCGTTTTACTCAATCTTCGGAGTTATTTGACACCGCTGGTTGCCTGTCACCACCTGCTGCATGGTAAGAACTTGTAAGATATTGATATTTGCTACACTGTGAGCGTTTTACCACCACATCCTAGTAGTTCATAGGAACATTATTCTTGGATTTTGTTTCTTGTTTTCTACTAACTATGGCAGGTTCCGGAGTTGTTAGTTCTTGGGCTTCATCGATCGTGGGAGATTTGCCATCACCTAAGAAAATACAACAACCGCCACAAGAGGAGCAATTACATCAGAATGCACATAATCAGGTTAATGTTTCCATGCCACCATTTACTGGTCGTTTTAGGCCTGATTTATATATTGAATGGGAGTACGAAATAAATGCTATATTTGCTTCCCATAATTTTGATGAGCGTGGAAAATTTCAAGCTGCGGTTAGTACTTTTAGTAGCTTTGCTTTAGTTTGGTGGAGTGAATATTGTCGGTTAAACCCTGATCTTATACCTACTACTTGGGATGATTTTAAACTTGTCACGAGAGATAGATTCGTTGATGTTTATTATACTCGTGGCATGATTAAAAAATTAGAACATTTAAAACAAGGCACTGACACGGTAACAAAATACTATGATGATTTACAAACTACATTATTGCACTCATTTTTAGAAGAAAGTGAAGAAGATTTTATGGATAGATTTTGGGGAGGATTAAACCGTGATATTCAAGAGATTCTAATTCATGAAGAGTGTTATCCTATGGACCATTTGTTTCGTCTTGCTTGCAAAGCTGAACAGGAAATAAAACGACGTGTTGGCCACAAGGAGAACAAGCGCACGGTGCACATTCCAAGTGTTGATACAGATGTTTCTTCAACTACTAGGCGTACTATGACAACCACATCCGTTGTTGCGAGGACTACATCATCTCCATCATGTGACACATCACCTCCTAGTGTGCCTACATCGTCTGAGTTGATCATAAGAGGTAATGACAAAGGTACAGATTTTCAACTTTCACATAAGAATGATGCATGCCTAGTTAACTTGAATACATCATGTGTTGTGTTACCTATTGATTTGAGCACACCAGCTATTTTAGAGAATCGTGTTACTGTCATGAATGCGTCATGTGATCAAAGAGTTGAAGTATCAACAATTTTGAGTGCACCCAATGAATTAACTGTTGATGCAAAAGAAACAATGTTTAATCATTTTGATATGACCTCTAATATTGGTGATGATTTTGTGTCAAATGACTTATTGCATGTTTGCTTATTTAAGCATGTTGTAGCATGTAAATTTGATGCAAGTAAGGTTTATTCACCAATGTTAGGATGGTTTAATGATGAACATTGTCAACCTTTTGAAATGAATAAGTGCTTCACTTATATGTGCAAACTGAGTTGCAATATTTTCATGCCTTCTACTTCTTGTGATAATATTTTGGCTTTAGATTTTATGAACTATGAAGGTTACTCATGTATACATGTGTCATATATGCAAAAACTAAGGGAAGTAAAACTGGATGACATATATATATACAACATGTACACCTTGTCTCTTTTGTTAGCCACATGTCAGCTTAAGCAACGCCGAGGACGGCTTTGTTTTCAAGAAGGGGAGGATGATAAGGACATGACTACCTTGGATACGACCAAAAAATATTGCATACATGTATGTTTGTGAGGTGATTTTTAATGCGGCTCGTCGCTAGCTTTAATTTGAGTACTCACGGAGCCAAAACAGACTTCGTATGAAAAAGATATGCCTGTTTTACTGAACACTGCACAAAACAGATTCCAATCCGAAATCAGCTACGAGATTGAGTCTAGATAGATCCGAATTTTGTCTTTTTTTTTTCTCTCTTTTTTTTTCTCACACTTTTTCTTTTCTTTCTCTTTCTCTCTTTTTTTCTCTGACTTTTTTTACCTTTTTTTTCTCTCTTTTTTTTCTCTCTTTTTTTTTCTCTCCCTCTTTTCAAAACAAACTAGATAAGATGCAAATTGGATCAAGCAAAGATGTGAACGACCTCAACTATGATTATGACAATGAAAGGTGGGTAGCACGTGGTGGAAATTGACGGATGGGATGGTGGATAGCGGAAGGAATAATGATGCAGCGGTGGCGTGACTAATGTGAACAGAACTCGAAACTCTAAACGAACTAGACACTAAGACCAGCAACTCGACACGACGATGCAACCGATAATTCAACTATACAAGCACTGAAAAGAAAATTGCGAAGGCTCAGACTGGCTTGGACAAAGGATGAACAGATCTAACTTTTTTTTTGTGGCTTTTTCTTTGTACAATAGGTAAGAAAATAAATCTAATCTAGGGATAACTGGAAATTCTCACCGAGCAACCTGAAAACTGATACCACTTGATAGAGGCGGGGGTGTCCCGATCTTTCGATGAGATGATAGCTATCGATTTGGTGGAGTCGACTTTGACGATCCGACTACAAACGTGCACGACGTTGCGCCTTAGCAATCGCTAAACCAATCTCCCGAGGTTACTGACGATGCTGAAAGCACGATCAGCCTGACCACGAAGGTCTATTCCTGCACGCAATCGAAGAACAAGCAAGAATATGATAATGCAATCTGAATATTGCGAATATAGATGAAGTATTGATAAAGGTGGGGATCCAAAAGCGGTCTTGGTCTGGTCGTTGGACACAAACGAAGTACACGAAGTTGCAATGGCTAACTTTTAACTAAACAAATCCCAAGGAAAAAGCTACTAGATGGATCTACTTATATAGGAGCAAGGGGTGGTGGCCAAGGAGGTGGGAGGACGTCCCAAGGCAGCCTAAAACTAACCCTAGGTCGTACAAGGCTCATGGGCCCAAGTGGAGGTGATGCAACACCTTTGGACTTGTAGTTTGACTCGGATTCTGCTGCAGCGTCAGATTGTTTCATTGATAACTCAACGCTCCGGACGAATTTTAAGGTGAATCCAATTGGGTTGGAAAGAGCACGAAATCTACTTTCCAACAAAAAAAGAATCACCCAATTCGGAGTCCGTATGAAAAAGTTCTTGGCATTTTGAGTCAGGTATGTCTGTGCAGTCCGAATCTGAATCCAGAACGTGAGAGACTTGGACTCTATCTTCTCTTGGCCCAAAAGTGACGTGAGAGGACTTTTTGAACAGCACCTAAACATCTCTTTTCCCCTTATCTTCATATGTGTATTGTACAAATGTCCCATACACCTGCAATTAGACATGACACAAAAGTTTGTGAAGTATTTTTGTCTTGGATGACATAAATAAATTATTGCATAGTTTGCATTAGAAATCACCTCACAAATATACATGTATACAATATTTTTGGTCGTATCCAAGGTAGTCATGTCCTCATCAGCTTGACTTTTAGTATGTTTCAAAGATTCATGATCAGAATGAATAACAAATTCTTTGGGCCATAAATAATGTTGCCATGTTTCCAAAGTCCGAACAAGAGCATATAATTCCTTATCATAAGTAGAGTAATTCAGACTAGGCCCACTCAATTTTTCAGAAAAGTATGCAACAGGTTTGCCATCTTGTAATAACACACCTCCTAATCCAATTCCACTAGCATCACATTCAAGCTCAAAAGTCTTATTAAAATCAGTAAGTTGGAGTAAAGGAGCATGTGTTAACTTATCTTTCAACACCGTGAAGGCTTCTTCCTGTGCGGTACCCCAAACAAAAGGCACATCCTTCTTTGTAAGCTCGTTGAGAGGTGCAGCAATGGTACTGAAATCTCTCACAAAACGCCTATAGAAACCAGCGAGGCCAAGGAAACTCCTCACTTGTGTGACCATTTTGGGCTGCGGCCAACTCTCAATAGCTTCAATCTTGGCTTTATCAACTTCAATTCCCTATGGAGTAACAACATAGCCAAGAAAAGATACTCGGTCGGTGCAAAAGGTGCACTTCCCAAGGTTACCAAACAAACGTGCATCACGTAGAGCAATAAAAACAGCACGTAAATGTTCCAAATGTTCCTCCAAAGATCTGCTATAAATCAATATATCATCAAAGTAAGCTACCACAAATCGTCCAATGAAAGCACGTAAAACTTCGTTCATTAATCTCATGAAAGTACTAGGTGCATTAGTTAACCCAAAAGGCATGACTAACCACTCATATAAACCGAACTTAGTTTTAAATGCTGTTTTCCATTTATCTCCCAATTTCATACGAATTTGATGGTATCCACTACGCAAATCAACTTTGGAGAATATTGTAGAGCCACTCAATTCATCAAGCATATCATCTAGCCTAGGAATAGGATGGCGATAACGAATAGTAATATTATTAATGCCTCTACAATCAACACACATACGCGACGTACCATCCTTTTTTGGCACTAGTATAATAGGAACAGCACAAGGACTAAGAGATTCGCGTATATAACCTTTGTCGAGCAGCTCCTGTACTTGACGCATAATCTCCTTCGTCTCCTCTGGATTGGTACGGTATGGCGCATGGTTTGGCAACGAAGCACCGGGAATTAAGTCAATCTGATGCTCAATGCCGCGAATAGGTGGTAATCCCGGTGGCACGTCTTGTGGAAAGACGTCAGCGAACTCTTGCAAAATGTTAGTGACCGCAGGAGGCAAAGAGGAAGGCACGTCCTCGAATGAAAATAACGCCTCTTTGCACACAAAAGCATAGCAAACAGAATTGCTGAAATCTAGGTCATCAATATCAGATTTGGTGGCAAGTAAGCATGCACTTTTCAATTTAATTTCAGAAGCAACACTAGATGGTTTATTATTAGGCTTTATTTGTTGCTCAAATTCTTTTGCCACAATCTGATTTTCACTCTTATTTTTCTCCTGTTTTGCTTTACTAGCTCTATTAATATCATCTTTCAAAATAGAATCAGGAGTCATAGGAAGCAAAGTAATATGTTTATCCTTATGAACAAGAGTATACTGATTGTTTCTACCATGGTGTACAGAATTTTTATCAAATTGCCATGGTCTACCAAGTAATAATGAACATGCTTGCATGGGTACCACATCACAATCAACATAATCAGCATATGTAGAGATACTAAAATGCACACGAACAGTACGTGTTACCTTAACCTTGCCGCTGTTGTTGAACCATTGGATATAGTAAGGATGTGGATGTGGTCTTGTGGTGAGAGATAGCTTCTCCACCATCTCCATGCTAGCCAAGTTGTTGCAGCTCCCTCCATCTATGATGACGCGAATAGCCTAGGACCAGCACAGTACCGTCGTTGAGCGTTTATTCAACTTTGCATCTCTGAATTGATTATTGCTGACATTTTTGCTACCATATCATAAGCCTTCCCAGCTCCACATACATCTACGTCGTGCGTTTGACACCACCTGGCAATCGCTCTGTCCAATCTTTGAGAGTTTTGACTACAACGGTGGCCGATCACCACCTGCTGCTGTGATGAGGACATCAATACCATTGTTACACCCACAGCCCCTGCTTCTATACATACTGGACCAATTACTAGAGCTCGCGCACGCCAATTAAAATATCAGGTACTTTCGTTTCTTGGTAATGATTCTAAAGTTCATGAGAATATGATGCTGCCTAAATTGGATACATTTGTTTTGCTTACAAATGAAGGGCCTAGCTTGGACAAGAAAGAGGAACCTTGGAGCAAGTTCAAGCATGGAGATGATGGCATGCACAAGGGGAACAAGAACGGAGTTACAAGTGATGATTTCAGGACTTTGAAGCCACCATAATGAGTGCAGGAAGCCTTGGACGAAATATACAAGATGTCACTTCATAAATTTCATCCAGAGGCTATTATAGGTGCTGCGTCACCTTATTATTGGGCCAGGCCCATGTAATTTCGAAATACTTGAGTATAGGCTGTTTTTAGAGTCCGTATGTGTGGGGAAACCAGAGATAGGGTTGGTTTCGGACCCCTCCTTCAAGGGCCACGAAATCCCCTCCTCTTCCTCCATATATACAGCCCTTAGGGCACCGTTTAGACTTTGGGTTTTGTTTAGATTAAAAGTTCGCCATAGCTGCAACTTCGCGTACTTCGTTTGTGTTCAACGACCAGACCAAGACGTCACAGAACCCCACCTTGATCAATAAAGCTTTCATCTTATATTCGCAATATCCAGATTGCAAATCTTAGTTTCTTGCTTGTTCTTCGTTTGCTTGCAGGAGATAGACCCTCGTGGTCAGGTTGATTGTGCTCCGGCGTGGTCAATAACCTCTCGGAGTTGGTTTAGCGATTGCTAAGGCGCGACGTCCTCGCACGTTCGTAGTCGGATCGTCAAAGTCTACTCCATCAAAAACGATAGCTATCATCTCATCGAAAGATCGGGACACCCTCGCCTCTATCATCTACCAAGTAATAATGAACATGCTTGCATGGGTACCACATCACAATCAACATAATCAGCATATGTAGAGATACTAAAATGCACACGAACAGTACGTGTTACCTTAACCTTGCCGCTGTTGTTGAACCATTGGATATAGTAAGGATGTGGATGTGGTCTTGTGGTGAGAGATAGCTTCTCCACCATCTCCATGCTAGCCAAGTTGTTGCAGCTCCCTCCATCTATGATGACGCGAACAGAACGTTCCTTCACAACTCCCTTTGTATGGAACAAATTATGCCTCTGATTTTGCTCAGCTTGTGTGACCTGCACACTCAAAACACGTTGAGCAACTAAACATTCATACCTGTCAGCGTCTTCAGGAGCCATGTATTGCGTCTCATGATCAGAATCATCTCCACCGTGTTCTTCACTTGTAATAAGAGCCAAAGTCTCCTCATCATAGTCACTAGCGGACTCATACCCACCATCCTCAGTAGCAATCATAACACGCGGAGATTGGCATTCTCTCGCATAATGACCTCTTCCCTTACAACGACGACAAATAATATCATGTGTGTGCCCTGTTGATGCCATAGATGAAGAAGAGCTCTGGGCAGGCCCAGAAGGTGTACCCATGAAACGTGCAAGCATAGCTTCATTCTCCTCAACAATACCACATCTAATCATGCCAGTTTGTAATTCCTGATAATATTCTTCTACAGAAGTTTTTCCTTGTCTTAAGCGCTGCAATTTTTGAAGTAATTCACGTTGATAATATGGTGGAACCCAACGAGTACGCATAGCAGTTTTCAAAGCAGCCCACGTAGCTGGAATAGGATATAATCTACAATGTTCAGACCACCATACACATGCAAAACTAGTGAAAGCACAAACAGCAGCAGCAACACGTCGTTCCTCGGGATATTGTAAACATGTAAAACGTTGTTCAGTTTCTAACTCCCAAGTAAGATATATATCAGGAACATATCTACCCTTGAATGGTGGAATATTCAATTTTAATTTAGGAAGATGGTCATGATCTCGTACCTGAAGTGGTGGTGCAGGCCTACCATTGCGATTATTTGCATGTGGACGACCTGGGGCTGGTGGTTGTATGTAGTTATGATTTTGATCAACCTCATCCTCATAATCGCCCGCGTAATCGTCCTCCTCCTCGGCACCAGCAGCAGCAGGAGCCAAAGAAGCATCAACAGTAGGTACAGCAGCACCAGAAGTTTGGCCATCCTCAAGAGGAACACGCTTCGCTCGTCCGAACTGATTTGGAAGGGGGCGTTGTTGTTGTCGTTGCAGAGGTGCGACAGGTGCAGCCGGTGGTGGTTGGGGAAGACGCGTGAGCAATTCATTAAACTTGTTATCCAGTTTTGTCTCGAACGACTTCTCCATGCCAACTATCTTCTCCATGGCCTCTTCAAATCTGTTTAGCACATCTCCCACCTAGCCACTCATCATTTGCTGAAATTTATCATGCAACTCCTTGTTCGTCATGTTCTCCCAGTCAATCTCGTCGGCTTGTGATCCTGCCATGGTTAGCAGTAATAGAAACACACAAGAATATGATCCTACAGACTACTAGAAAGTGGTGGAGGTGTGGTGTGGTGTCACAAATCCGTCAAGCAAATCTCAAATTCTTACCAGTTCTTACCCAGCAGCAGGTGGTGATCGGCAACCTTTGTAGTCAAAACTCTCAGAGCTTGGACAGAGCGATTGCCAGGTGGTGTCAAACGCACGATGTAGATGTATGTGGAGCTGGGAAGGCTTATGATATGGTAGCAAAAAGGGTAAGCAATAATCAATTCAGAGATGCAATGTTAAATAAACTCTCAACGACGGTACTGTGCTGGTCCTAGGCTAGACTGTGCTAGAGACGCGAGCCTAGAACACTAACAAAAAATCATGGCGCTGCACGTAAACAAGGGAGGAGCACACTCTGAATTTTTTTTCTTTTTTTTTTGCTCTGCAATAATTTTTTTTTTAAAAAAGTCTACAAATGGTCTAAAAACTGCCTAGCCATAATTTTCCAGACTTAGTTTTTTTTTTTTTGAAACTGGAACTATTTTTCTTCTGCGGGTAGCACGAAAATTGGGGAATCCGACTTGTTCACGACTCGTAGTATCGCGTGATCTAGAACTCGAAAATAAAGGAATAAATACTGGACTCGGACTAGGACTGGTGGCGGAGATGAATCTGGTGGAACTCGGACTGGTGATGGTATATGACGGTAGTATATGTAGGCTTGGATTGGTGGTGGTATATGGACTCGGATCGGTGGTGGTATATGGACTCGGATCGGTGGTGGTATATGGACTCAGAGAAATAGCAGATAAGCTGTGGTGGTATATGGTAGGGGCGATGATAATGGTGCGGCGGCGGCGTGACAACTTGTGAACAGAACTCGAAACTCTAAAGAACTAGACGCTAAGACCAGCAACTTGACACGACGATGCAACCGCAAATTCAACAAAGCAAATACAGAAAAGATTATGCAATGGCTCAGATTGGTTTGGATATGATGAACTAACCCTAAATTTTTTTTTTTGGCTTTTTCCTGGACTGTAGGTATGAAGAACAGACTCGATCTAAACTACGAAAAACTGTAAATCTCACCGAGCAACCTGGAAATCTGATACCACTTGATAGAGGCGAGGGTGTCCCGATCTTTCGATGAGATGATAGCTATCGTTTTTGGTGGAGTAGACTTTGACGATCCGACTACGAACGTGCGAGGACGTCGCGCCTTAGCAATCGCTAAACCAACTCCGAGAGGTTATTGACCACGCCGGAGCACAATCAACCTGACCACGAGGGTCTATCTCCTGCAAGCAAACGAAGAACAAGCAAGAAACTAAGATTTGCAATCTGGATATTGTGAATATAAGATGAAAGCTTTATTGATCAAGGTGGGGTTCTGTGACGCTTGGTCTGGTCGTTGAACACAAACGAAGTACGCGAAGTTGCAGCTATGGCAAACTTTTAATCTAAACAAAACCCAAAGTCTAAACGGTGCCCTAAGGGCTGTATATATGGAGGAAGAGGAGGGGATTTCGTGGCCCTTGAAGGAGGGGTCCGAAACCAACCCTATCTCTTGTTTCCCCACACATACGGACTCTAAAAACAGCCTATACTCAAGTATTTCGAAATTACATGGGCCTGGCCCAATAATAAGGTGACGCAGCACCTATAATAGCCTCTGGACAAAATTTATGAAGTGACATCTTGTATATTTCGTCCAAGGCTTCCTGCACTCATTATGGTGGCTTCAAAGTCTTGAAATCATCACTTGTAACTCCGTTCTTGTTCCCCTTGTGCATGCCATCATCTCCATGCTTGAACTTGCTCCAAGGTTCCTCTTTCTTGTCCAAGCTAGGCCCTTCATTTGTAAGCAAAACAAATGTATCCAATTTAGGCAGCATCATATTCTCATGAACTTTAGAATCATTACCAAGAAACGAAAGGACCTGATATTTTAATTGGCGTGCGCGAGCTCTAGTAATTGGTCCAGTATGTATAGAAGCAGGGGTTGTGGGTGTAACAATGGTATTGATGTCCTCATCAGGGTTATTGACCACGCCGGAGAACGATCAACCTGACCACGAGGGTCTGTTTCCTGCGAGTAAACGAAGAACAAGGAAGAAACTGAGATTGCAATCTGGATATTGCGAATATAAGAGGAAAGCTTTATTAATGAAGGTGGGGTTCTGTGACGCCTTTGTCTGGTCGTTGAACACAAACGAAGTACGCGAAGTTGCAGCTATGGCGAACTTTTAATCTAAACAAAACCCAAGCAAAAAGCTACTAGATGGATCTACTTATGTAGGAGCAAGGGGCGGCGGCCAAGGAGGTGGGAGGACGTCCCAAGGCAGCCTAAAACTAACCCTAGGTCGTACAAGGCCAATGGGCCCAAGTGGAGGTGATGCAACACCTTTGGACTTGAAGTTTGACTCGGAATCTGCTACAGCGTCAGATTGTTTCGACGACAACTCAACGCTGCGGTTGAATTTGAAGGTGAAACCAATTGGGTTAGAAAGAGCACGAAATCTAATTTCCAACAAAAAAAGAATCACCCAATTCGGAGTCCGTATGAAATAGTTCTTGGCATTTTGAGTCAGGTATGTCTGTGCAGTCCGAATCTGAATCCAGAACGTGAGAGACTTAGACTCTATCTTCTCTTGGCCCAAAAGTGACGTGAGAGGACTTTTTGAACAGCACATAAACTTCTCTTTTTCCCTTATGTTCTTATGTGGATTGTACAAATCTCCCATACACCTCACAAATATACATGTATGCAATATTTTTGGTCGTATCCAAGGTAGTCATGTCCTCATCAATCCGACCTCGGATCGAAATCTTCATCACCATGGTAGGGAGAAAGGTCCTTGACATTGAAGATATCGCTCACATTGTACTTGTCGCGTGGGATGTCGATCTTGTAGGTGTTGTTTTTGTATCGTTCGAGCACCTTGAAGGATCCATCGGCTTGTGGTAGAAGCTTTGACTTGTGTTCGTTGGGGAAGCAGTCCTTGCGAAGGTGTAGCCATACAAGATCTCCAATGTGGAATATCATGGGTTGCTTGTTGATGTTGAGCTTGGTCGCGAGGCGTTGTACTTGGCGCTCGATGGTGTTCCTTGTATCTTCCTGCACCTTCTTGAGATAGTTCACTCGTGCACTCTGCTGGAACATGCGGTACGCTACGCTAGCGCCAAATAAAAATTTCTACCGCGCACCCAAGATCATGCTGCTGAACATAGATTACGAGATCGGGTGTACCACTAGACGCGAGTCACCGTAGCGGAAGTAGAGTTGGTGATGCGTGTAGTCGATCTCTCGGCCGATCTCCTCCTCATGTTGCCGATCTCCCATGGACAGCGAAGACCCGCGAATGGTGATCTCCCGCGAACGGCACCTCGCGATTCCCTCGAACGGTTCATCCAAGCACCGCAGATGCGATGCCTCCAGAGTATATTCCAAACATAAAATCGTCTGAAACTCAATTTTACAAGCTGGATCTTGCCTCCGAAATGATGTCAAAGCCGGCGAGTGGGTTATGGACGCATACAACTTCTTGTTGTGATCGTTTTGGCGGGTGATGGAGCTCCAATGGAGTTTTCATGGCCAAATTGTGGCCGCTTTATGGATACAACATCGCGGAACAAACCGTGAATACAACTTATAGGGTAAGTTGATCGCACCGACGAGCCATCTTGCACTACTCAGAATGACCTATAATATTTCGTGTGCATGAACAGAATGGGGATGAGCTGTTATGTACTTTATGATCCAAGAATACTGCATCCGCTGGTGAAAACGTGAGGGTGGTAGCGTGATGGCTGATAGACCATGTAAAGCATGTATTCTTCGGTTATGATGCAACAAAGAGCCTCCTCCTTCCGTCGTGACTAAACATGTAGTCTTTCTAGTTTGTAATGGAAGGATGGCGCATTGTTTTATATGTTATTGTCCATATATCTGTCCGTAGGTGAGCTCACGGAATGTTGGTAGAGGGTGGCAGAGTATATTCTAAACATAAAATCGTCCGAAACTAAATTTTACAAGCCGGATCTTGCCTCCGAAATGATGTCTAAGCCGGCGAGTGGGTTATGGACTCATACAACTTCTCGTTGTGATCGTTTTGGCGGGTGATGGAGCTCCAATGGTCTTTTCATGGCAAAATTGTGGCCGCTTTATGGATACAACATCGCGGAACACACCGTGAATACAACTTATAGGGTAAGTTGACCGCATCGACGAGCCATCTTGCACCATTCAGAATGACCTATAATATTCCTGTGCATGACCAGAATGGGGATGAGCTGTTATGTACTTTATGATCCAAGAATAATGCATTCGCTGGTGAAAACGTGAGGGTGGTAGCGTGATGGGTGGTAGACCATGTAAATCATGAATTCTTCGGTAACGATGCAACAAAGAGCCTCCTCCTTCCGTCGTGACTGAACCTGTAGTCTTTCTAGTTTGTAATGGAAGGATGGCGCATTGTTTTATATGTTATTGTCCATATATCAGTCCGTAGGTGAGCTCACGGAATGTTGGTAGAGGGTGGCAGAGTATATTACAAACATAAAATCGTCCGAAACTAAATTTTACAGGCCGGATCTTGCCTCCGAAATGATGTCGAAACCGGCAAGTGGGTTATGGACGCATACAACTTCTCGTTGTGATCGTTTTGGCGGGTGCTGGAGCTCCAATGGAGTTTTCATGGCCAAATTGTGGCCGCTTTATGGATACAACATCGCGGAACACACCGTGAATACAACTTACAAGGTAAGTTGATCGCACCGACGAGCCATCTTGCACGATTCAGAATGACCTACAAATTTTCGTGTGCATGAACAGAATGGGGATGACCTGTTATGTACTTTATGATCTGATTAGGACATCAATACCATTGTTACACCCACAGCCCCTGCTTCTATACATACTGGACCAATTACTAGAGCTCGCGCACGCCAATTAAAATATCAGGTACTTTCGTTTCTTGGTAATGATTCTAAAGTTCATGAGAATATGATGCTGCCTAAATTGGATACATTTGTTTTGCTTACAAATGAAGGGCCTAGCTTGGACAAGAAAGAGGAACCTTGGAGCAAGTTCAAGCATGGAGATGATGGCATGCACAAGGGGAACAAGAACGGAGTTACAAGTGATGATTTCAGGACTTTGAAGCCACCATAATGAGTGCAGGAAGCCTTGGACGAAATATACAAGATGTCACTTCATAAATTTCATCCAGAGGCTATTATAGGTGCTGCGTCACCTTATTATTGGGCCAGGCCCATGTAATTTCGAAATACTTGAGTATAGGCTGTTTTTAGAGTCCGTATGTGTGGGGAAACCAGAGATAGGGTTGGTTTCGGACCCCTCCTTCAAGGGCCACGAAATCCCCTCCTCTTCCTCCATATATACAGCCCTTAGGGCACCGTTTAGACTTTGGGTTTTGTTTAGATTAAAAGTTCGCCATAGCTGCAACTTCGCGTACTTCGTTTGTGTTCAACGACCAGACCAAGACGTCACAGAACCCCACCTTGATCAATAAAGCTTTCATCTTATATTCGCAATATCCAGATTGCAAATCTTAGTTTCTTGCTTGTTCTTCGTTTGCTTGCAGGAGATAGACCCTCGTGGTCAGGTTGATTGTGCTCCGGCGTGGTCAATAACCTCTCGGAGTTGGTTTAGCGATTGCTAAGGCGCGACGTCCTCGCACGTTCGTAGTCGGATCGTCAAAGTCTACTCCACCAAAAACGATAGCTATCATCTCATCGAAAGATCGGGACACCCTCGCCTCTATCATTACCCTTCTTGTGTTTAATGACATAAGGGAAAGTCTCAATAAATTCAACCCATTTAGCATGTCTACGGTTCAGTTTTGCTTGACTTTTAATGTGTTTCAAAGATTCATGATCAGAATGTATAACAAATTCTTTGGGCCATAAATAATGTTGCCATGTTTCTAAGGTCCGAACAAGAGCATATAATTCTTTATCATAAGTAGAATAGTTCAGACTAGGCCCACTCAATTTTTCAGAAAAGTATGCAACAGGTTTGCCATCTTGTAATAAAACACCTCCTAATCCAATTCCACTAGCATCACATTCAAGCTCAAAAGTCTTATTAAAATCAGGAAGTTGGAGTAAAGGAGCATGTGTCAACTTATCTTTCAATACCGTGAAGGCTTCTTCCTGTGAGGTACCCCAAACAAAAGGCACATCCTTCTTTGTAAGCTCATTGAGAGGTGCAGCAATGGAGCTGAAATCTCTCACAAAACGCCTATAGGAACCAGCGAGTCCAAGAAAACTCCTCACTTGAGTGACCGTTTTGGGCTGTGGCCAACTCTCAATAGCTTCAATCTTGGCTTTATCAACTTCAATTCCCTGTGGAGTAACAACATAGCCAAGAAAAGATACTCGGTCGGTGCAAAAGGTGCACTTCCCAAGGTTACCAAACAAACGTGCATCACGTAAAGCAATAAAAACAGCACGTAAATGTTCCAAATGTTCCTCCAAAGATCTGCTATAAATCAGTATATCATCAAAATAGACTACCACAAATCGTCCAATGAAAGCACGTAAAACTTCGTTCATTAATCTCATGAAAGTACTAGGTGCATTAGTTAACCCAAAAGGCATGACTAACCACTCATATAATCCAAACTTTGTTTTAAATGCTGTTTTCCATTCATCCCCCAATTTCATACGAATTTGATGGTATCCACTACGCAAATCAACTTTGGAGAATATTGTAGAGCCACTCAATTCATCAACACACATACGCGATGTACCATCATTTTTCGGCACTAGAATAATAGGAACAGCACAAGGACTAAGGGATTCGCGTATATAACCTTTGTCGAGCAACTCCTGTACTTGACGCATAATCTCCTTCGTCTCCTCTGGATTGGTACGGTATGGCGCACGGTTTGGCAACGAAGCACCGGGAATTAAGTCAATCTGATGCTCAATCCCGCGAATAGGTGGTAATCCCGGTGGCACGTCTTGTGGAAAGACGTCAGCGAACTCCTGCAAAATGTTAGTGACCGCAGGAGGCAAAGAGGAAGGCACGTCCTCGAATGAAAATAACGCCTCTTTGCACACAAAAGCATAGCAAACAGAATTGCTGAAATCTAGATCATCAATATCAGATTTGGTGGCAAGTAAGCATGCACTTTTCAATTTAATTTCAGAAGCAACACTAGATGGTTTATTATTAGGCTTCATTTGTTGCTCAAATTCTTTTGCCACAATCTGATTTTCACTCTTATTTTTCTCCTGTTTTGCTTTACTAGCTCTATTAATATCATCTTTCAAAATAGAATTAGGAGTCATAGGAAGCAAAGTAATATGTTTATCCTTATGAACAAGAGTATACTGATTGTTTCTACCATGGTGTACAGAATTTTTATCAAATTGCCATGGTCTACCTGATGAGGACATCAATACCGTTGTTACACCCACAGCCCCTGCTTCTATACATACTGGACCAATTACTAGAGCTCGCGCACGTCAATTAAAATATCAGGTACTTTCGTTTCTTGGTAATGATTCTAAAGTTCATGAGAATATGATGCTGCCTAAATTGGATACATTTGTTTTGCTTACAAATGAAGGGCCTAGCTTGGACAAGAAAGAGGAACCTTGGAGCAAGTTCAAGCATGGAGATGATGGCATGCACAAGGGGAACAAGAACGGAGTTACAAGTGATGATTTCAGGACTTTGAAGCCACCATAATGAGTGCAGGAAGCCTTGGACGAAATATACAAGATGTCACTTCATAAATTTCGTCCAGAGGCTATTATAGGTGCTGCGTCACCTTATTATTGGGCCAGGCCCATGTAATTTCGAAATACTTGAGTATAGGCTGTTTTTAGAGTCCGTATGTGTGCGGAAACAAGAGATAGGGTTGGTTTCGGACCCCTCCTTCAAGGGCCACGAAATCCCCTCCTCTTCCTCCATATATACAGCCCTTAGGGCACCGTTTAGACTTTGGGTTTTGTTTAGATTAAAAGTTCGCCATAGCTGCAACTTCGTGTACTTCGTTTGTGTTCAACGACCAGACCAAGACGTCACAGAACCCCACCTTGATCAATAAAGCTTTCATCTTATATTCGCAATATCCAGATTGCAAATCTTAGTTTCTTGCTTGTTCTTCGTTTGCTTGCAGGAGATAGACCCTCGTGGTCAGGTTGATTGTGCTCCGGCGTGGTCAATAACCTCTCGGAGTTGGTTTAGCGATTGCTAAGGCACGACGTCCTCGCACGTTCGTAGTCGGATCGTCAAAGTCTACTCCACCAAAAACGATAGCTATCATCTCATCGAAAGATCGGGACACCCTCGCCTCTATCAAGTGGTATCAGATTCCCAGGTTGCTCGGTGAGATTTACAGTTTTTCGTAGTTTAGATCGAGTCTGTTCTTCATACCTACAGTCCAGGAAAAAGCCAAAAAAAAAAATAGGGTTAGTTCATCATATCCGAACCAATCTGAGCCTTTGCATAATCTTTTTAGGGTTTTTGCTTTGTTGAATTTGCGGTTGCATCGTCGTGTCAAGTTGCTGGTCTTAGCGTCTAGTTCTTTAGAGTTTCGAGTTCTGTTCACAAGTTGTCACGCCGCCGCCGCACCATCATCATCGCCCCTACCATATACCACCACAGCTTATCTGCTATTTCTCTGAGTCCATATACCACCACCGATCCGAGTCCATATACCACCACCAATCCGAGTTCACATATACTACCGTCATATACCATCACCAGTCCGAGTTCCACCATATTCATCTCTGCCACCAGTCCTAGTCCGAGTCCAGTATTTATTCCTTTAT
This sequence comes from Thinopyrum elongatum, assembly GCA_011799875.1. NCBI lineage: Eukaryota > Viridiplantae > Streptophyta > Magnoliopsida > Poales > Poaceae > Thinopyrum > Thinopyrum elongatum. Next base: position 57,394 of record JAAAXO010000184.1, on the reverse strand, counting down.
TTTAGAGTTCCAGATCACGCGATACTGCGAGTCGTGAACAAGTCGGATTCCCCAATTTTCGTGCTACCCGTAGAAGAAAAATAGTTCCAGTTTCAAAAAAAAAAAAACTAAGTCTGGAAAATTCTGGCTAGGCGGTTTATAGACCATTTGTAGACTTTTTCGAAAAAAAATTGTTGCGGAGCAAAAAAAAAGTGCAAAAAAAAAGAAAAAAAGATGATGAGGACATCAATACCATTGTTACACCCACAGCCCCTGCTTCTATACATACTGGACCAATTACTAGAGCTCGCGCACGCCAATTAAAATATCAGGTACTTTCGTTTCTTGGTAATGATTCTAAAGTTCATGAGAATATGATGCTGCCTAAATTGGATACATTTGTTTTGCTTACAAATGAAGGGCCTAGCTTGGACAAGAAAGAGGAACCTTGGAGCAAGTTCAAGCATGGAGATGATGGCATGCACAAGGGGAACAAGAACGGAGCTACAAGTGATGATTTCAGGACTTTGAAGCCACCATAATGAGTGCAGGAAGCCTTGGACGAAATATACAAGATGTCACTTCATAAATTTCGTCCAGAGGCTATTATAGGTGCTGCGTCACCTTATTATTGGGCCAGGCCCATGTAATTTCGAAATACTTGAGTATAGGCTGTTTTTAGAGTCCGTATGTGTGGGGAAACAAGAGATAGGGTTGGTTTCGGACCCCTCCTTCAAGGGCCACGAAATCCCCTCCTCTTCCTCCATATATACAGCCCTTAGGGCACCGTTTAGACTTTGGGTGTTGTTTAGATTAAAAGTTCGCCATAGCTGCAACTTCGCGTACTTCGTTTGTGTTCAACGACCAGACCAAGACGTCACAGAACCCCACCTTGATCAATAAAGCTTTCATCTTATATTCGCAATATCCAGATTGCAAATCTTAGTTTCTTGCTTGTTCTTCGTTTGCTTGCAGGAGATAGACCCTCGTGGTCAGGTTGATTGTGCTCCGGCGTGGTCAATAACCTCTCGGAGTTGGTTTAGCGATTGCTAAGGCGCGACGTCCTCGCACGTTCGTAGTCGGATCGTCAAAGTCTACTCCACCAAAAACGATAGCTATCATCTCATCGAAAGATCGGGACACCCTCGCCTCTATCAAATTGGATACATTTGTTTTGCTTACAAATGAAGGGCCTAGCTTGGACAAGAAAGAGGAACCTTGGAGCAAGTTCAAGCATGGAGATGATGGCATGCACAAGGGGAACAAGAACGGAGTTACAAGTGATGATTTCAGGACTTTGAAGCCACCATAATGAGTGCAGGAAGCCTTGGACGAAATATACAAGATGTCACTTCATAAATTTCGTGCAGAGGCTATTATGGGTGTTGCGTCACCTTATTATTGGGCCAGGCCCATGTAATTTCGAAATACTTGAGTATAGGCTGTTTTTAGAGTCCGTATGTGTGGGGAAACAAGAGATAGGGTTGGTTTCAGACCCCTCCTTCAAGGGCCACGAAATCCCCTCCTCTTCCTCCATATATACAGCCCTTAGGGCACCGTTTAGACTTTGGGTTTTGTTTAGATTAAAAGTTCGCCATAGCTGCAACTTCGCGTACTTCGTTTGTGTTCAACGACCAGACCAAGACGTCACAGAACCCCACCTTGATCAATAAAGCTTTCATCTTATATTCGCAATATCCAGATTGCAAATCTTAGTTTCTTGCTTGTTCTTCGTTTGCTTGCAGGAGATAGACCCTCGTGGTCAGGTTGATTGTGCTCCGGCGTGGTCAATAACCTCTCGGAGTTGGTTTAGCGATTGCTAAGGCGCGACGTCCTCGCACGTTCGTAGTCGAATCGTCAAAGTCTACTCCACCAAAAACGATAGCTATCATCTCATCGAAAGATCGGGACACCCTCGCCTCTATCAAGTGGTATCAGATTCCCAGGTTGCTCGGTGAGATTTACAGTTTTTCGTAGTTTAGATCGAGTCTGTTCTTCATACCTACAGTCCAGGAAAAAGCCAAAAAAAAATTTAGGGTTAGTTCATCATATCCGAACCAATCTGAGCCTTTGCATAATCTTTTTAGGGTTTTTGCTTTGTTGAATTTGCGGTTGCATCGTCGTGTCAAGTTGCTGGTCTTAGCGTCTAGTTCTTTAGAGTTTCGAGTTCTGTTCACAAGTTGTCACGCCGCCGCCGCACCATCATCATCGCCCCTACCATATACCACCACAGCTTATCTGCTATTTCTCTGAGTCCATATACCACCACCGATCCGAGTCCATATACCACCACCGATCCGAGTCCATATACCACCACTAATCCGAGCCCACATATACTACCGTCATATACCATCACCAGTCCGAGTTCCACCAGATTCATCTCTGCCACCAGTCCTAGTCCGAGTCCAGTATTTATTCCTTTATTTTAGAGTTCCAGATCACGCGATACTACGAGTCGTGAACAAGTCGGATTCCCCAATTTTCGTGCCACCCGCAGAAGAAAAATAGTTCCAGTTTCAAAAAAGAAAACTAAGTCTGGAAAATTCTGGCTAGGCAGTTTTTAGACCATTTGTAGACTTTTTCGAAAAAAAATTGTTGCGGAGCAAAAAAAAAGAGGAAAAAAAAGTGCAAAAAAAAAGAAAAAAATTCAGAGTGTGCTACTCCCTTGTTTACGTGCAGCGCCGTGATTTTTGTTAGTGTTCTAGGCTCGCGTCTCTAGCACGGTCTAGCCTAGGACCAGCATAGTACCGTCGTTGAGAGTTTATTCAACATTGCATCTCTGAATTGATTATTGCTGACCCTTTTTGCTACCATATCATAAGCCTTCCCAGCTCCACATACATCTACATCGTGCGTTTGACACCACCTGGCAATCGCTCTGTCCAAGCTCTGAGAGTTTTGACTACAAAGGTTGCCGATCACCACCTGCTGCTGGGTAAGAACTGGTAAGAATTTGAGATTTGCTTGACGGATTTGTGACACCACACCACACCACCACCACTTTCTAGTAGTCTGTAGGATCATATTCTTGTGTGTTTCTATTGCTGCTAACCATGGCAGGATCACAAGCCGACGAGATTGACTGGGAGAACATGACGAACAAGGAGCTGCATGATAAATTTCAGCAAATGATGAGTGGCCAGGTGGGAGATGTGCTAAACAGATTTGAAGAGGCCATGGAGAAGATAGATGGCATGGAGAAGTCGTTCGAGACAAAGCTGGATAACAAGTTTAATGAATTGCTCACGCGTCTTCCCCAACCACCACCGGCTGCACCTGTCGCACCTCTGCAACGACAACAACAACGCCCCCTTCCAAATCAGTTCGGACGAGCGAAGCGTGTTCCTCTTGAGGATGGCCAAACTTCTGGTGCTGCTGTACCTACTGTTGATGCTTCTTTGGCTCCTGCTCCTGCTGCTGCTGGTGCCGAGGAGGAGGATGATTACGCGGGCGATTATGAGGATGAGGTTGATCAAAATCATAACTACGTGCAACCACCAGCACCAGGTCGTCCACATGCAAATAATCGCAATTGTAGGCCTGCACCACCACTTCAGGTACGAGATCATGACCATCTTCCTAAATTAAAATTGAATATTCCACCATTCGAGGGTAGATATGTTCCTGATATATATCTTACTTGGGAGTTAGAAACTGAACAACGTTTTACATGTTTACAATATCCCGAGGAACGACGTGTTGCTGCTGCTGTTTGTGCTTTCACTAGTTTTGCATGTGTATGGTGGTCTGAACATTGTAGATTATATCCTATTCCAGCTACGTGGGCTGCTTTGAAAACTGCTATGCGTACTCGTTGGGTTCCACCATATTATCAACGTGAATTACTTCAAAAATTGCAGCGCTTAAGACAAGGAAAAAATTCTGTAGAAGAATATTATCAGGAATTACAAACTGGCATGATTAGATGTGGTATTGTTGAGGAGAATGAAGCTATGCTTGCACGTTTCATGGGTGGATTAAATAGAGAGATTCAGACCATTCTAGAGTATAAGGAGTATATTAATATCACTCGTTTATTCCATCTTGCTTGTAAAGCTGAACGTGAAGTGCAGGATCGACAGGCATTGGCGCGAACTAATTTTTTTGCAGGTCGATCTTCATCATGGACACCGCGTGCCTCCTCTACTCCCACACGTCCAACTGCGGCACCACTGACTTCAGCCGCCAATTCCAACCGAGATATAAGAAAACAGGCACCACCACCACCATCTGCCAAGAGTACACCTTCTGGGCCTGCCCAGAGCTCTTCTTCATCTATGGCATCAACAGGGCACACACATGATATTATTTGTCGTCGTTGTAAGGGAAGAGGTCATTATGCGAGAGAATGCCAATCTCCGCGTGTTATGATTGCTACTGAGGATGGTGGGTATGAGTCCGCTAGTGACTATGATGAGGAGACTTTGGCTCTTATTACAAGTGAAGAACACGGTGGAGATGATTCTGATCATGAGACGCAATACATGGCTCCTGAAGACGCTGACAGGTATGAATGTTTAGTTGCTCAACGTGTTTTGAGTGTGCAGGTCACACAAGCTGAGCAAAATCAGAGGCATAATTTGTTCCATACAAAGGGAGTTGTGAAGGAACGTTCTGTTCGCGTCATCATAGATGGAGGGAGCTGCAACAACTTGGCTAGCATGGAGATGGTGGAGAAGCTATCTCTCACCACAAGACCACATCCACATCCTTACTATATCCAATGGTTCAACAACAACGGCAAGGTTAAGGTAACACGTACTGTTCGAGTGCATTTTAGTATCTCTACATATGCTGATTATGTTGATTGTGATGTGGTACCCATGCAAGCATGTTCATTATTACTTGGTAGACCATGGCAATTTGATAAAAATTCTGTACACCATGGTAGAAACAATCAGTATACTCTTGTTCATAAGGATAAACATATTACTTTGCTTGCTATGACTCCTGATTCTATTTTGAAAGATGATATTAATAGAGCTAGTAAAGCAAAACAGGAGAAAAATAAGAGTGAAAATCAGATTGTGGCAAAAGAATTTGAGCAACAAATGAAGCCTAATAATAAACCATCTAGTGTTGCTTCTGAAATTAAATTGAAAAGTGCATGCTTACTTGCCACCAAATCTGATATTGATGATCTAGATTTCAGCAATTCTGTTTGCTATGCTTTTGTGTGCAAAGAGGCGTTATTTTCATTCGAGGACGTGCCTTCCTCTTTGCCTCCTGCGGTCACTAACATTTTGCAGGAGTTCGCTGACGTCTTTCCACAAGACGTGCCACCGGGATTACCACCTATTCGCGGGATTGAGCATCAGATTGACTTAATTCCCGGTGCTTCGTTGCCAAACCGTGCGCCATACCGTACCAATCCAGAGGAGACGAAGGAGATTATGCGTCAAGTACAGGAGTTGCTCGACAAAGGTTATATACGCGAATCCCTTAGTCCTTGTGCTGTTCCTATTATTCTAGTGCCGAAAAATGATGGTACATCGCGTATGTGTGTTGATGAATTGAGTGGCTCTACAATATTCTCCAAAGTTGATTTGCGTAGTGGATACCATCAAATTCGTATGAAATTGGGGGATGAATGGAAAACAGCATTTAAAACAAAGTTTGGATTATATGAGTGGTTAGTCATGCCTTTTGGGTTAACTAATGCACCTAGTACTTTCATGAGATTAATGAACGAAGTTTTACGTGCTTTCATTGGACGATTTGTGGTAGTCTATTTTGATGATATACTGATTTATAGCAGATCTTTGGAGGAACATTTGGAACATTTACGTGCTGTTTTTATTGCTTTACGTGATGCACGTTTGTTTGGTAACCTTGGGAAGTGCACCTTTTGCACCGACCGAGTATCTTTTCTTGGCTATGTTGTTACTCCACAGGGAATTGAAGTTGATAAAGCCAAGATTGAAGCTATTGAGAGTTGGCCACAGCCCAAAACAGTCACTCAAGTGAGGAGTTTTCTTGGACTCGCTGGTTTCTATAGGCGTTTTGTGAGAGATTTCAGCACCATTGCTGCACCTCTCAATGAGCTTACAAAGAAGGATGTGCCTTCTGTTTGGGGTACCTCACAGGAAGAAGCCTTCACGGTATTGAAAGATAAGTTGACACATGCTCCTTTACTCCAACTTCCTGATTTTAATAAGACTTTTGAGCTTGAATGTGATGCTAGTGGAATTGGATTAGGAGGTGTTTTATTACAAGATGGCAAACCTGTTGCATACTTTTCTGAAAAATTGAGTGGGCCTAGTCTGAACTATTCTACTTATGATAAAGAATTATATGCTCTTGTTCGGACCTTAGAAACATGGCAACATTATTTATGGCCCAAAGAATTTGTTATACATTCTGATCATGAATCTTTGAAACACATTAAAAGTCAAGCAAAACTGAACCGTAGACATGCTAAATGGGTTGAATTTATTGAGACTTTCCCTTATGTCATTAAACACAAGAAGGGTAAAGAAAATGTTATTGCTGATGCATTGTCTCGTCGTTATACTATGCTTTCACAACTTGACTTTAAAATATTTGGTTTGGAGACCATCAAAGATCAATATCTGCATGATGCTGAATTTAAAGATGTATTGCAGAATTGTAAGGAAGGGTAGAAAACATGTTGTGTTTGCACCTGGAGATCTTGTTTGGTTACATTTGCGTAAGGATAGATTTCCTGATTTGCGCAAATCAAAGCTAATGCCACGTGCTGATGGTCCTTTTAAGGTGTTAGAGAAAATAAATGATAATGCATATAAACTTGAGCTGCCTGCAGATTTTGGGGTTAGTCCCACTTTTAACATTGCAGATCTGAAGCCTTATTTGGGTGAGGAAGATGAGCTTCCGTCGAGGACGACTTCATTTCAAGAAGGGGAGGATGATGAGGACATCAATACCATTGTTACACCCACAACCCCTGCTTCTATACATACTGGACCAATTACTAGAGCTCGCGCACGCCAATTAAAATATCAGGTACTTTCGTTTCTTGGTAATGATTCTGAAGTTCATGAGAATATGATGCTGCCTAAATTGGATACATTTGTTTTGCTTACAAATGAAGGGCCTAGCTTGGACAAGAAAGAGGAACCTTGGAGCAAGTTCAAGCATGGAGATGATGGCATGCACAAGGGGAACAAGAACGGAGTTACAAGTGATGATTTCAGGACTTTGAAGCCACCATAATGAGTGCAGGAAGCCTTGGACGAAATATACAAGATGTCACTTCATAAATTTCGTCCAGAGGCTATTATAGGTGCTGCGTCACCTTATTATTGGGCCAGGCCCATGTAATTTCGAAATACTTGAGTATAGGCTGTTTTTAGAGTCCGTATGTGTGGGGAAACAAGAGATAGGGTTGGTTTCGGACCTCTCCTTCAAGGGCCACGAAATCCCCTCCTCTTCCTCCATATATACAGCCCTTAGGGCACCGTTTAGACTTTGGGATTTGTTTAGTTAAAAGTTAGCCATTGCAACTTCGTGTACTTCGTTTGTGTCCAACGACCAGACCAAGACCGCTTTCGGATCCCCACCTTTATCAATACTTCATCTATATTCGCAATATTCAGATTGCATTATCATATTCTTGCTTGTTCTTCGATTGCGTGCAGGAATAGACCTTCGTGGTCAGGCTGATCGTGCTTTCAGCATCGTCAATAACCTCGGGAGATTGGTTTAGCGATTGCTAAGGCGCAACGTCGTGCACGTTTGTAGTCGGATCGTCAAAGTCGACTCCACCAAATCGATAGCTATCATCTCATCGAAAGATCGGGACACCCCCGCCTCTATCAACATGTAGTACTAAAAAGCAGTTTAGTCCCCAACTTAGCCCATAAACATCTCCAAAAGTGGCTAAGAAATTTCGTATCACGATCTGAAACAATAGTATTTGGCACACCATGCAAGCGTATAATTTCACGAAAGAACAAATCAGCAACATTAACAGCATCATCGCTTTTATGACATGGTATAAAGTGTGCCATTTTCGAGAACCTATCCACGACAACAAATATGCTATCCCTCCCCTTCTTTGTTCGAGGTAAACCTAAAACAAAGTCCATAGATATATCCTCCCAAGGAACACTAGGTACAGGCAAAGGCATATATAAACCATGAGGATTGAGTCGTGACTTAGCTTTTTGACATGTAGTGCAGCGAGCAACAAAACGCTCAACATCCCGTCTCATCTTTGGCCAAAAGAAATGTGTAGCAAGTATATCCTCCGTCTTCTTCACGCCAAAGTGTCCCATTGATCCTCCTCCATGCGCCTCCTGCAACAACAAAAGACGAACGGAGCTAGCTGGAATGCATAGCTTGTTAGCACGAAACACAAATCCATCGTTAACGACGAACTTGTTCCATGTTCTCCCTTCCTTACAATTCTGCAATACATCTTTAAATTCAGCATCATGCACATATTGATCTTTGATGGTCTCCAAACCAAATATTTTAAAGTCAAGTTGTGAAAGCATAGTATAACGACGAGACAATGCATCAGCAATAACATTTTCTTTACCCTTCTTGTGTTTAATGACATAAGGGAAAGTCTCAATGAATTCAACCCATTTAGCATGTCTACGGTTCAGTTTGGCTTGACTTTTAATATGTTTCAAAGATTCATGATCAGAATGAATAACAAATTCTTTGGGCCATAAATAATGTTGCCATGTTTCCAAAGTCCGAACAAGAGCATATAATTCCTTATCATAAGAAGAGTAATTCAGACTAGGCCCACTCAATTTTTCAGAAAAGTATGCAACAGGTTTGCCATCTTGTAATAAAACACCTCCTAATCCAATTCCACTAGCATCACATTCAAGCTCAAAAGTCTTATTAAAATCAGGAAGTTGGAGTAAAGGAGCATGTGTCAACTTATCTTTCAATACCGTGAAGGCTTCTTCCTGTGAGGTACCCCAAACAAAAGGCACATCCTTCTTTGTAAGCTCATTGAGAGGTGCAGCAATGGTGCTGAAATCTCTCACAAAACGCCTATAGAAACCAGCGAGTCCAACAAAACTCCTCACTTGAGTGACCGTTTTGGGTTGTGGCCAACTCTCAATAGCTTCAATCTTGGCTTTATCAACTTCAATTCCCTGTGGAGTAACAACATAGCCAAGAAAAGATACTCGGTCGGTGCAAAAGGTGCACTTCCCAAGGTTACCAAACAAACGTGCATCACGTAAAGCAATAAAAACAGCACGTAAATGTTCCAAATGTTCCTCCAAAGATCTGCTATAAATCAGTATATCATCAAAATAGACTACCACAAATCGTCCAATGAAAGCACGTAAAACTTCGTTCATTAATCTCATGAAAGTACTAGGTGCATTAGTTAACCCAAAAGGCATGACTAACCACTCATATAATCCAAACTTTGTTTTAAATGCTGTTTTCCATTCATCCCCCAAACTGATGGACAAACTGAAGTAGTCAATAGAACATTGTCTACTATGCTTAGGGCTGTTTTGAAGAATAACAAGAAAATGTGGGAAGAATGCTTGCCTCATATTGAATTTGCTTATAATCGTTCATTGCATTCTACTACTAAGATGTGTCCTTTTGAAATTGTGTATGGTTTCCTTCCTCGTGCACCAATTGATTTGTTGCCTCTTCCATCTTCGGAGAAGGTTAATTTTGATGCTAAACAACGTGCTGAATTGATATTAAAAATGCATGAGTTAACTAAGGAGAACATTGAGCGTATGAATGCTAAATATAAACTTGCTGGAGATAAGGGTAGAAAACATGTTGTGTTTGCACCTGGAGATCTTGTTTGGTTACATTTGCGTAAGGATAGATTTCCTGATTTGCGCAAATCAAAGCTAATGCCACGTGCTGATGGTCCTTTTAAGGTGTTAGAGAAAATAAATGATAATGCATATAAACTTGAGCTGCCTGCAGATTTTGGGGTTAGTCCCACTTTTAACATTGCAGATCTGAAGCCTTATTTGGGTGAGGAAGATGAGCTTCCGTCGAGGACGACTTCATTTCAAGAAGGGGAGGATGATGAGGACATCAATACCATTGTTACACCCACAGCCCCTGCTTCTATACATACTGGACCAATTACTAGAGCTCGCGCACGCCAATTAAAATATCAGGTGCTTTCGTTTCTTGGTAATGATTCTAAAGTTCATGAGAATATGATGCTGCCTAAATTGGATACATTTGTTTTGCTTACAAATGAAGGGCCTAGCTTGGACAAGAAAGAGGAACCTTGGAGCAAGTTCAAGCATGGAGATGATGGCATGCACAAGGGGAACAAGAACGGAGTTACAAGTGATGATTTCAGGACTTTGAAGCCACCATAATGAGTGCAGGAAGCCTTGGACGAAATATACAAGATGTCACTTCATAAATTTCATCCAGATGCTATTATAGGTGCTGCGTCACCTTATTATTGGGCCAGGCCCATGTAATTTCGAAATACTTGAGTATAGGCTGTTTTTAGAGTCCGTATGTGTGGGGAAACCAGAGATAGGGTTGGTTTCGGACCCCTCCTTCAAGGGCCATGAAATCCCCTCCTCTTCCTCCATATATACAGCCCTTAGGGCACCGTTTAGACTTTGGGTTTTGTTTAGATTAAAAGTTCGCCATAGCTGCAACTTCGCGTACTTCGTTTGTGTTCAACGACCAGACCAAGACGTCACAGAACCCCACCTTGATCAATAAAGCTTTCATCTTATATTCGCAATATCCAGATTGCAAATCTTAGTTTCTTGCTTGTTCTTCGTTTGCTTGCAGGAGATAGACCCTCGTGGTCAGGTTGATTGTGCTCCGGCGTGGTCAATAACCTCTCGGAGTTGGTTTAGCGATTGCTAAGGCGCGACGTCCTCGCACGTTCGTAGTCGGATCGTCAAAGTCTACTCCACCAAAAACGATAGCTATCATCTCATCGAAAGATCGGGACACCCTCGCCTCTATCATGATCCAAGAATAATGCATCCGTTGGTGAAAATGTGAGGGTGGTAGCGTGATGGGTGGTAGACCATGTAGAGCATGAATTCTTCGGTTACGATGCAACAAAGAGCCTCCTTCTTCCTTCTAGTTTGTAATGGAAGGATGGCGCATTGTTTTATATGTTATTGTCCATATATCAGTCCGTAGGTGAGCTCACGGAAGGGTGGTAGAGGGTGGCAGAGTATATTCCGAACATAAAATCGTCCGAAACACAATTTTACAAGCCGGATCTTGCCTCCGAAATGTTGCTGAAGCCGGCGAGTGGGTTATGTACGCATACAACTTCTCGCTGTGATGGTTTTGGCGGGTGATGGAGCTCCAATGGAGTTTTCATGCCAAATTATGGCCGCTTTATGGATACAACATCGCAGGACAGACCATGCATACAACTTATAGGGTAAGTTGATTGCACCGACGAGCCATCTGGCACCATTAAGAATTACATATAATTTTTCGGGTGCATGAACAGAATGGGGATGAGCTGTTAGGTACTTTACAATTCTAGAATAATGCATCCGCTAGTGAAAACGTGAGGGTGGTAGCATGATGGGTGGTAGACTATGTAAAGCATGAATTCTTCGGTTATGATGCAACAAAGAGCCTCCTCCTTCCGTCGTGACAGAACCTGTAGTCTTTCTAGTTTGTAATGGATGGATGGCGCATTGTTTTATATGTTATTGTCCATTTAACAGTCCGTAGGTGAGCTCGTGGAAGGGTGGTAGAGGGTGGCAGAGTATATTCCGACCATAAAATCGTCCGAAACACAATTTTACAAGCCGGATCTTGCCTCCGAAATGTTTTCGAAGCTGGTGAGTGGTTAATGACGCATACAACTTCTCGTTGTGATCGTTTTGGCGGGTGATGGAGCTCCAATGGAGTTTTCATGGCCAAATTGTGGCCGCTTTATGGATACAACATCACGGGACAGACCGTGAATAATACTTATAGGGTAAGTTGATCGCACCGACGAGCCATCGTGCACCATTCAGAATGACCTACAATTTTTCGTGTGCATGAACAGAATGGGGATGAGCTGTTATGTACTTTATGATCCAAGAATAATGCATCCACTGGTGAAAAAGAGAGGGTGGTAGCGTGATGGGTGGTAGACCATGCAAAGCATGAGTTCTTCGATTACGATGCAACAAAGAGCCTCCTCCTTCTGTCGTGACTGAACCTGTAGTCTTTCTAGTTTGTAATGAAAGGATGGCGCATTGTTTTCTATGTTATTGTCCATATATCACTCCATAGGTGAGCTCACGGAAGGGTGGTAGAGGGTGGCAGAGTATATTCCAAACATAAAATCGTCCTAAATTCAATTTTACATGCCGGATCTTGCCTCAGAAATGATGTCGAAGCCGGCGAGTGCGTTATGGACGCATACAACTTCTCGTTGTGATCGTTTTGGCAGGTGATGGAGCTCCAATGGAATTTTCATGGCCAAATGTGGCCGCTTTATGGATACAACATCGCGGAACAGACCGTGAATACAACTTATAGGGTAAGTTGATCGCACCGACGAGCCATCTTGCACCATTCAGAATGACCTATAGTTTTTCATGTGCATGAACAGAATGGGGATGAGCTGTTATGTACTTTATGGTCCAAGAATAATGCATCCGCTGGTGAAAACATGAGGGTGGTAGCGTGATGGGTGGTAGACCATGTAAAACATGAATTCGTCGGTTATAATGCAACAAAGAGCCTTCTCCTTCCGCCGTGACTGAACCTGTAGTCTTTCTAGTTTGTAATGGAAGGATGGCGCATTGTTTTATATGTTATTGTCAATATATCAGTCTGTAGGTGAGCTCACGGAATGTTGGTAGAGGGTGGCAGAGTATATTCCAAACATAAAATCGTCCGAAACTAAATTTTACAAGCCGGATCTTGCCTCCGAAATGATGTCGAAGCCGGCGAGTGGGTTGTGGACGCATACAACTTCTCATTGTGATCGTTTTGGCGGGTGCTGGAGCTCCAATGGAGTTTTCATGGCCAAATTGTGGCCGCTTTATGGATACAACATCGCGGAACACACCGTGAATACAACTTACAAGGTAAGTTGATCGCAACGATGAGCCAACTTGCACCATTCAGAATGGCCTATAATTTTTTGTGTGCATGAATAGAATGGGGATGAGCTGTTATGTACTTTATGATCCAAGAATAGTGCATCCACTGGTGAAAACATGAGGGTGGTAGCGTGATGGGTGGTAGACCATGTAAAGCATGAATTCTTCGGTTACGATACAACAAAGAGCCTCCTTCCTCCTCCTAGTTTGTAATGGAAGGATGGCGCATTGTTTTATATGTTATTGTCCATATATCAGTCCGTAGGTGAGCTCACGGAAGGGTGGTAGAGGGTGGCTGAGTAGATTCCAAACATAAAATCGTCTGAAACACAATTTTACAAGCCGGATCTTGCCTCCGAAATGTTGTCGAATCCGGCGAGTGGGTTATGGACGCATACAACTTCTCGCTGTGACCGTTTTGGCTGGTGATTTCATGGCCAAATTGTGGCCGCTTTATGGATACAACATCGCGGGACAGACTGTGAATACAACTTACAGGGTAAGTTGATTGCACCGACGAGCCATCTTGCACCATTCAGAATGACCTAGAATTTTTTGTGTGCTTTAACAGAATGGGGATGAGCTGTTATGTACTTTATGATCCTAGAATAATGCATCCGCTGGCGAAAACGTGAGGGTGGTATCATGATGGGTGGTAGACCATGTAAAGCATGAATTCTTCGGTTACGATGCAACAGAGAGCCTCCTCCTTCCGTCGTGATTGAACCTGTAGTCTTTCTAGTTTGTAATGGAAGGATGGCACATTGTTTTATATGTTATTGTCCATATATTAGTCTGTAGGTGAGCTCACGGAAGGGTGGTAGAGGGTGGCAGAGTATATTCCGAACATAAAATCGTCCGAAAAACAATTTTACAAGCCGGATCTTGCCTCCGAAATGTTGTCGAAACCGGCGAGTGGGTTATGGACGCATACAACTTCTCGTTGTGATCGTTTTGGCGGGTGATGGAGCTCCAATGGAGTTTTCATGGCCAAATTGTGGCTGCTTTATGTATACAACATCGCGGGACAGACCATGAATACAACTTATAGGGTAAGTTGATCGCACCGACGAGCGATCTTGCACCATTCAGACTGACCTATAATTTTTCGTGTGCATGAACAGAATGGGGATGAGCTGTTATGTACTTTACGATCCAAGAATAATGCATCCGCTGGTAATAACGTGAGGGTGGTAGCGTGATGGGTGGTAGACCATGTAAAGCATGAATTCTTCGGTTACGATGCAATAAACAGCCTCCTCCTTCCGTCGTGACTGAACCTGTAGTCTTTCTAGTTTGTAATGGAAGGATGGCGCATTGTTTTATATGTTATTGTCCATATATCAGTCCGTAGGTGAGCTCACGGAATGTTGGTAGAGGGTGGCAGAGTATATTGAAAACATAAAATCGTCCGAAACTAAATTTTACAGGCCGGATCTTGCCTCCGAAATGATTTCGAAACCGGCGAGTGGGTTATGGACACATACAACTACTCGTTGTGATCGTTTTGGCGGGTGCTGGAGCTCCAATGGAGTTTTCATGGCCAAATTGTGGCCGCTTTATGGATACAACATCGCGGAACACACCGTGAATACAACTTACAAGGTAAGTTGATCGCACCGACGAGCCATCTTGCACCATTCAGAATGACCTATAAATTTTTGTGTGCATGAACATAATGGGGATGAGCTGTTATGTACTTTATGATCCAAGAATAATGCATCTGCTGGTGAAAATGTGAGGGTGGTAGCGTGACGGGTGGTAGACCATGTAAAGCATGAATTCTTCAGTTACGATGCAACAAAGAGCCTCCTTCTTCCTTCTAGTTTGTAATGGAAGGTTGGCGCATTGTTTTATATGTTATTGTCCATATATCAGTCCGTAGGTGAGCTCACGGAAGGGTAGAGGGTCGCAGAGTATATTCCGAACATAAAATCGTCCGAAACACAATTTTACAAGCCGGATCTTGCCTCTGAAATGTTGTCGAAGCCGGCGAGTGGGTTTTGTACGCATACAACTTCTCGCTGTTATGGTTTTGGCGGGTGATGGAGCTCCAATGGAGTTTTCATGGCCAAATTATGGCCGCATTATGGATACAACATCGCGGGACAGACCGTGCATAAAACTTATAGGGTAAGTTGATCGCACCGATGAGCCATCTGGCACCATTCAGAATTACCTATAATTTTTCGGGTGCATGAACAGAATGGGGATGAGCTGTTAGGTACTTTACGATCCTAGAATAATGCATCCGCTGGTGAAAACGTGAGGGTGGTAGCGTGATGGGTGGTAGACTATGTAAAGCATGAATTCTTCGGTTACGATGCAACAAAGAGCCTCCTCCTTCCGTCGTGACTGAACCTGTAGTCTTTCTAGTTTGTAATGGATGGATGGTGCATTGTTTTATATGTTATTGTCCATTTAGCAGTCCGTAGGTGAGCTCACGGAAAGGTGGTAGAGGGTGGCAGAGTATAGTCCGAACATAAAATCGTCCGAAACACAATTTTACAAGCCGGATCTTGCCTCCGAAATGTTTTCGAAGCTGGTGAGTGGGTTATGGACGCATACAACTTCTCGTTGTGATCGTTTTGGCGGGTGATGGAGCTCCAATGGAGTTTTCATGGCCAAATTGTGGCCGCTTTATGGATACAACATCACGGGACAGACCGTGAATAATACTTATAGGGTAAGTTGATCGCACCGACGAGCCATCGTGCACCATTCAGAATGACCTACAATTTTTCGTGTGCATGAACAGAATGGTGATGAGCTGTTATGTACTTTATGATCCAAGAATAATGCATCCACTGGTGAAAAAGAGAGGGTGGTAGCGTGATGGGTGGTAGACCATGCAAAGCATGAGTTCTTCGATTACGATGCAACAAAGAGCCTCGTCCTTCCGTCGTGACTGAACCTGTAGTCTTTCTAGTTTGTAATGAAAGGATGGCGCATTGTTTTCTATGTTATTGTCCATATATCACTCCATAGGTGAGCTCACGGAAGGGTGGTAGAGGGTGGCAGAGTATATTCCAAACATAAAATCGTCCTAAATTCAATTTTACAAGCCGGATCTTGCCTCAGAAATGATGTCGAAGCCGGCGAGTGCGTTATGGACGCATACAACTTCTCGTTGTGATCGTTATCGCAGGTGATGGAGCTCCAATGGAGTTTTCATGGCCAAATGTGGCCGCTTTATGGATACAACATCGCGGAACAGACCGTGAATACAACTTATAGGGTAAGTTGATCGCACCGACGAGCCATCTTGCACCATTCAGAATGACCTATAGTTTTTCATGTGCATGAACAGAATGGGGATGAGCTGTTATCTACTTTATGGTCCAAGAATAATGCATCCGCTGGTGAAAACATGAGGGTGGTAGCGTGATGGGTGGTAGACCATGTAAAGCATGAATTCTTCGGTTACAATGCAACAAAGAGCCTCCTCCTTCCGTCGTGACTGAACATGTACTCTTTCTAGTTTGTAATGGAAGGATGGCGCATTGTTTTATATGTTATTGTCCATATATCAGTCCGTAGATGAGTTCACGGAATGTTGGTAGAGGGTGGCAGAGTATATTCCAAACATAAAATCGTCCGAAACTAAATTTTCAAGCCGGATCTTGCCTCCGAAATGATGTCGAAGCCGGGGAGTCGGTAATGGACGCATACAACTTCTCGTTGTGATCGTTTTGGCGGGTGCTGGAGCTCCAATGGAGTTTTCATGGCCAAATTGTGGCCGCTTTATGGATACAACATAGTGGAACACACCGTGAATACAACTTACAAGGTAAGTTGATCGCACAGACGAGCCATCTTGCACCATTCAGAATGGCCTATAATTTTTTGTGTGCATGAATAGAATGTGGGTGAGCTGTTATGTACTTTATGATCCAAGAATAATGCATCCACTGGTGAAAACATGAGGGTGGTAGCGTGATGGGTGGTAGACCATGTAAAGCATGAATTCTTCGGTTACGATGCAACAAAGAGCCTCCTTCTTCCTTCTAGTTTGTAATGGAAGGATGGCGCATTGTTTTATATGTTATTGTCCATATATCAGTCCGTAGGTGAGCTCACGGAAGGGCGGTAGAGGGTGGCAGAGTAGATTCTGATAGAGGCGAGGGTGTCCCGATCTTTCGATGAGATGATAGCTATCGTTTTTGGTGGAGTAGACTTTGACGATCCGACTACGAACGTGCGAGGACGTCGCGCCTTAGCAATCGCTAAACCAACTCCGAGAGGTTATTGACCACGCCGGAGCACAATCAACCTGACCACGAGGGTCTATCTCCTGCAAGCAAACGAAGAACAAGCAAGAAACTAAGATTTGCAATCTGGATATTGCGAATATAAGATGAAAGCTTTATTGATCAAGGTGGGGTTCTGTGACGTCTTGGTCTGGTCGTTGAACACAAACGAAGTACGCGAAGTTGCAGCTATGGCGAACTTTTAATCTAAACAAAACCCAAAGTCTAAACGGTGCCCTAAGGGCTGTATATATGGAGGAAGAGGAGGGGATTTCGTGGCCCTTGAAGGAGGGGTCCGAAACCAACCCTATCTCTTGTTTCCCCACACATACGGACTCTAAAAACGGCCTATACTCAAGTATTTCGAAATTACATGGGCCTGGCCCAATAATAAGGTGACGCAGCACCTATAATAGCCTCTGGACGAAATTTATGAAGTGACATCTTGTATATTTCGTCCAAGGCTTCCTGCACTCATTATGGTGGCTTCAAAGTCCTGAAATCATCACTTGTAACTCCGTTCTTGTTCCCCTTGTGCATGCCATCATCTCCATGCTTGAACTTGCTCCAAGGTTCCTCTTTCTTGTCCAAGCTAGGCCCTTCATTTGTAAGCAAAACAAATGTATCCAATTTAGGCAGCATCATATTCTCATGAACTTTAGAATCATTACCAAGAAACGAAAGTACCTGATATTTTAATTGGCGTGCGCGAGCTCTAGTAATTGGTCCAGTATGTATAGAAGCAGGGGCTGTGGGTGTAACAATGGTATTGATGTCCTCATCAGCTTTTGTGTGCAAAGAGGTGTTATTTTCATTCGAGGACGTGCCTTCCTCTTTGCCTCCTGCGGTCACTAACATTTTGCAGGAGTTCGCTGACGTCTTTCCACAAGACGTGCCACCGGGATTACCACCTATTCGCGGGATTGAGCATCAGATTGACTTAATTCCCGGTGCTTCGTTGCCAAACCGTGCGCCATACCGTACCAATCCAGAGGAGACGAAGGAGATTATGCGTCAAGTACAGGAGTTGCTCGACAAAGGTTATATACGCGAATCCCTTAGTCCTTGTGCTGTTCCTATTATTCTAGTGCCGAAAAAGGATGGTACATCGCGTATGTGTGTTGATTGTAGAGGCATTAATAATATTACTATTCGTTATCGTCATCCTATTCCTAGACTAGATGATATGCTTGATGAATTGAGTGGCTCTACAATATTCTCCAAAGTTGATTTGCGTAGTGGATACCATCAAATTCGTATGAAATTGGGGGATGAATGGAAAACAGCATTTAAAACAAAGGTTGGATTATATGAGTGGTTAGTCATGCCTTTTGGGTTAACTAATGCACCTAGTACTTTCATGAGATTAATGAACGAAGTTTTACGTGCTTTCATTGGACGATTTGTGGTAGTCTATTTTGATGATATACTGATTTATAGCAGATCTTTGGAGGAACATTTGGAACATTTACGTGCTGTTTTTATTGCTTTACGTGATGCACGTTTGTTTGGTAACCTTGGGAAGTGCACCTTTTGCACCGACCGAGTATCTTTTCTTGGCTATGTTGTTACTCCACAGGGAATTGAAGTTGATAAAGCCAAGATTGAAGCTATTGAGAGTTGGCCACAGCCCGAAACAGTCACTCAAGTGAGGAGTTTTCTTGGACTCGCTGGTTTCTATAGGCGTTTTGTGAGAGATTTCAGCACCATTGCTGCACCTCTCAATGAGCTTACAAAGAAGGATGTGCCTTTTTGATAGAGGCGAGGGTGTCCCGATCTTTCGATGAGATGGTAACTATCGATTTGGTGGAGCCGACTTTGACGATCCGACTACAAACGTGCACGACGTTGCGCCTTAGCAATCGCTAAACCAATCTCCTGAGGTTACTGACGATGCTGGAAGCACGATCAACCTGACCACGAAGGTCTATTCCTGCACGCAATCGAAGAACAAGCAAGAATATGATAATGCAATCTGAATATTGCGAATATAGATGAAGTATTGATAATGGTGGGGATCCGAAAGCGGTCTTGGTCTGGTCGTTGGACACAAACGAAGTACACGAAGTTGCAATGGCTAACTTTTAACTAAACAAATCCCAAAGTCTAAACGGTGCCCTAAGGGCTGTATATATGGAGGAAGAGGAGGGGATTTCGTGGCCCTTGAAGGAGGGGTCCGAAACCAACCCTATCTCTTGTTTCCCCACACATACCGACTCTAAAAACAGCCTATACTCAAGTATTTCGAAATTACATGGGCCTGGCCCAATAATAAGGTGACGCAGCACCTATAATAGCCTCTGGACGAAATTTATGAAGTGACATCTTGTATATTTCGTCCAAGGCTTCCTGCACTCATTATGGTGGCTTCAAAGTCCTGAAATCATCACTTGTAACTCCGTTCTTGTTCCCCTTGTGCATGCCATCATCTCCATGCTTGAACTTGCTCCAAGGTTCCTCTTTCTTTTCCAAGCTAGGGCCTTCATTTGTAAGCAAAACAAATGTATCCAATTTAGGCAGCATCATATTCTCATGAACTTTAGAATCATTACCAAGAAACGAAAGTACCTGATAATTTAATTGGCGTGCGCGAGCTCTAGTAATTGGTCCAGTATGTATAGAAGCAGGGGCTGTGGGTGTAACAATGGTATTGATGTCCTCATCATCCTCCCCTTCTTGAAATGAAGTCGTCCTCGACGGAAGCTCATCTTCCTCACCCAAATAAGGCTTCAGATCTGCAATGTTAAAAGTGGGACTAACCCCAAAATCTGCAGGCAGCTCAAGTTTATATGCATTATCATTTATTTTCTCTAACACCTTAAAAGGACCATCAGCACGTGGCATTAGCTTTGTTTTGCGCAAATCAGGAAATCTATCCTTACGCAAATGTAACCAAACAAGATCTCCAGGTGCAAACACAACATGTTTTCTACCCTTATCTCCAGCAAGTTTATATTTAGCATTCATATGCTCAATGTTCTCCTTAGTTAACTCATGCATTTTTAAGATCAATTCAGCACGTTGTTTAGCATCAAAATTAACCTTCTCCGAAGATGGAAGAGGCAACAAATCAATTGGTGCACGAGGAAGGAAACCATACACAATTTCAAAAGGACACATCTTAGTAGTAGAATGCAATGAACGATTATAAGCAAATTCAATATGAGGCAAGCATTCTTCCCACATTTTCTTGTTATTCTTCAAAACAGCCCTAAGCATAGTAGACAAAGTTCTATTGACTACTTCAGTTTGTCCATCAGTTTGGGGGTGACATGTAGTACTAAAAAGCAGTTTAGTCCCCAACTTAGCCCATAAACATCTCCAAAAGTGGCTAAGAAATTTAGTATCACGATCTGAAACAATAGTATTTGGCACACCATGCAAGCGTATAATTTCACGAAAGAACAAATCAGCAACATTAACAGCATCATCGCTTTTTTTCTCTTTTTTTTTTACTTTTTTTTTTCTCTCTTTCCAAAACAAACTAGATAAGATGTAGATTGGATCAAGCACAGTTGTGAACGACCTCAACTATGATTATGACAATGAACAGTGGGTAGCACGATGTGGAAAGTGATGGATGGGATGGTGGACAGCGGAAGGAATAACGATGCAGCGGCGGCGTGACTAATGTGAACAGAACTCGAAACTCTAAACGAACTAGATACTAAGACCAGCAACTGAACACGACGATGCAACCGATAATTCAATAATGCAAACAATGAAAAGAAAATTGCAAAGGCTCAGACTGGCTTGGACAAAGGATGAATAGATCTAACTTTTTTTTGTGGCTTTTTCTTGAACAATAGGTAAGAAAATAAATCTAATCTAGGGAAAACTGGAAATTCTCACCGAGCAACCTGAGCTCTGATACCACTTGATAGAGGCGGGGTGATAGAGGCGAGGGTGTCCCGATCTTTCGATGAGATGATAGCTATCGTTTTTGGTGGAGTAGACTTTGACGATCCGACTACGAACGTGCGAGGACGTCGCGCCTTAGCAATCGCTAAACCAACTCCGAGAGGTTATTGACCACGCCGGAGCACAATCAACCTGACCACGAGGGTCTATCTCCTGCAAGCAAACGAAGAACAAGCAAGAAACTAAGATTTGCAATCTGGATATTGCGAATATAAGATGAAAGCTTTATTGATCAAGGTGGGGTTCTGTGACGTCTTGGTCTGGTCGTTGAACACAAACGAAGTACGCTAAGTTGCAGCTATGGCGAACTTTTAATCTAAACAAAACCCAAAGTCTAAACGGTGCCCTAAGGGCTGTATATATGGAGGAAGAGGAGGGGATTTCGTGGCCCTTGAAGGAGGGGTCCGAAACCAACCCTATCTCTTGTTTCCCCACACATACGGACTCTAAAAACAGCCTATACTCAAGTATTTCGAAATTACATGGGCCTGGCCCAATAATAAGGTGACGCAGCACCTATAATAGCCTCTGGACGAAATTTATGAAGTGACATCTTGTATATTTCGTCCAAGGCTTCCTGCACTCATTATGGTGGCTTCAAAGTCCTGAAATCATCACTTGTAACTCCGTTCTTGTTCCCTTGTGCATGCCATCATCTCCATGCTTGAACTTGCTCCAAGGTTCCTCTTTCTTGTCCAAGCTAGGCCCTTCATTTGTAAGCAAAACAAATGTATCCAATTTAGGCAGCATCATATTCTCATGAACTTTAGAATCATTACCAAGAAACGAAAGTACCTGATATTTTAATTGACGTGCGCGAGCTCTAGTAATTGGTCCAGTATGTATAGAAGCAGGGGCTGTGGGTGTAACAATGGTATTGATGTCCTCATCATCCTCCCCTTCTTGAAATGAAGTCGTCCTCGATGGAAGCTCATCTTCCTCACCCAAATAAGGCTTCAGATCTGCAATGTTAAAAGTGGGACTAACCCCAAAATCTGCAGGCAGCTCAAGTTTATATGCATTATCATTTATTTTCTCTAACACCTTAAAAGGACCATCAGCACGTGGCATTAGCTTTGATTTGCGCAAATCAGGAAATCTATCCTTACGCAAATGTAACCAAACAAGATCTCCAGGTGCAAACACAACATGTTTTCTACCCTTATCTCCAGCAAGTTTATATTTAGCATTCATACGCTCAATGTTCTCCTTAGTTAACTCATGCATTTTTAAGATCAATTCAGCACGTTGTTTAGCATCAAAATTAATCTTCTCCGAAGATGGAAGAGGCAACAAATCAATTGGTGCACGAGGAAGGAAACCATACACAATTTCAAAAGGACACATCTTAGTAGTAGAATGCAATGAACGATTATAAGCAAATTCAATATGAGGCAAGCATTCTTCCCACATTTTCTTGTTATTCTTCAAAACAGCCCTAAGCATAGTAGACAATGTTCTATTGACTACTTCAGTTTGTCCATCAGTTTGGGGGTGACATGTAGTACTAAAAAGCAGTTTAGTCCCCAACTTAGCCCATAAACATCTCCAAAAGTGGCTAAGAAATTTGGTATCACGATCTGAAACAATAGTATTTGGCACACCATGCAAGCGAATAATTTCACGAAAGAACAAATCAGCAACATTAGCAGCATCATCGCTTTTATGACATGGTATAAAGTGTGCCATTTTCGAGAACCTATCCACAACAACAAATATGCTATCCCTCCCCTTCTTTGTTCGAGGTAAACCCAAAACAAAG
Source organism: Thinopyrum elongatum (assembly GCA_011799875.1). Lineage (NCBI taxonomy): Eukaryota > Viridiplantae > Streptophyta > Magnoliopsida > Poales > Poaceae > Thinopyrum > Thinopyrum elongatum. The sequence continues at coordinate 34,445 of JAAAXO010000184.1, read as the reverse complement.
TCCATAGATATATCCTCCCATGGAACACTAGGTACAGGCAACGGCATATATAAACCATGAGGATTGAGTCGTGACTTAGCTTTTTGACATGTAGTGCAGCGAGCAACAAAGCGCTCAACATCCCGTCTCATCTTTGGCCAAAAGAAATGTGTAGCAAGTACATCCTCCGTCTTCTTTACGCCAAAGTGTCCCATTAATCCTCCTCCATGCGCCTCCTGCAACAACAAAAGACGAACGGAGCTAGCTGGAATGCATAGCTTGTTAGCACGAAACACAAATCCATCGTTAACGACGAACTTGTTCCATGTTCTCCCTTCTTTACAATTCTGCAATACATCTTTAAATTCAGCATCATGCACATATTGATCTTTGATGGTCTCCAAACCAAATATTTTAAAGTCAAGTTGTGAAAGCATAGTATAACGACGAGACAATGCATCAGCAATAACATTTTCTTTACCCTTCTTGTGTTTAATGACATAAGGGAAAGTCTCAATGAATTCAACCCATTTAGCATGCCTACGGTTCAGTTTGGCTTGACTTTTAATATGTTTCAAAGATTCATGATCAGAATGAATAACGAATTCTTTGGGCCATAAATAATGTTGCCATGTTTCCAAAGTCCGAACAAGAGCATATAATTCCTTATCATAAGTAGAGTAATTCAGACTAGGCCCACTCAATTTTTCAGAAAAGTATGCAACAGGTTTGCCATCTTGTAATAACACACCTCCTAATCCAATTCCACTAGCATCACATTCAAGCTCAAAAGTCTTATTAAAATTAGGAAGTTGGAGTAAAGGAGCATGTGTTAACTTATCTTTCAACACCGTGAAGGCTTCTTCCTGTGCGGTACCCCAAACAAAAGGCACATCCTTCTTTGTAAGCTCGTTGAGAGGTGCAGCAATGGTGCTGAAATCTCTCACAAAACGCCTATAGAAACCAGCGAGTCCAAGAAAACTCCTCACTTGAGTGACCGTTTTGGGCTGTGGCCAACTCTCAATAGCTTCAATCTTGGCTTTATCAACTTCAATTCCCTATGGAGTAACAACATAGCCAAGAAAAGATACTCGGTCGGTGCAAAAGGTGCACTTCCCAAGGTTACCAAACAAACGTGCATCACGTAAAGCAATAAAAACAGCACGTAAATGTTCCTCCAAAGATCTGCTATAAATCAGTATATCATCAAAATAGACTACCACAAATCGTCCAATGAAAGCACGTAAAACTTCGTTCATTAATCTCATGAAAGTACTAGGTGCATTAGTTAACCCAAAAGGCATGACTAACCACTCATATAATCCAAACTTTGTTTTAAATGCTGTTTTCCATTCATCCCCCAATTTCATACGAATTTGATGGTATCCACTACGCAAATCAACTTTGGAGAATATTGTAGAGCCACTCAATTCATCAAGCATATCATCTAGTCTAGGAATAGGATGACGATAACGAATAGTAATATTAATAATGCCTCTACAATCAACACACATACGCGATGTACCATCCTTTTTCGGCACTAGAATAATAGGAACAGCACAAGGACTAAGGGATTCGCGTATATAACCTCTGTCGAGCAACTCCTGTACTTGACGCATAATCTCCTTCGTCTCCTCTGGATTGGTACGGTATGGCGCACGGTTTGGCAACGAAGCACCGGGAATTAAGTCAATCTGATGCTCAATCCCGCGAATAGGTGGTAATCCCGGTGGCACGTCTTGTGGAAAGACGTCAGCGAACTCCTGCAAAATGTTAGTGACCGCAGGAGGCAAAGAGGAAGGCACGTCCTCGAATGAAAATAACGCCTCTTTGCACACAAAAGCATAGCAAACAGAATTGCTGAAATCTAGATCATCAATATCAGATTTGGTGGCAAGTAAGCATGCACTTTTCAATTTAATTTCAGAAGCAACACTAGATGGTTTATTATTAGGCTTCATTTGTTGCTCAAATTCTTTTGCCACAATCTGATTTTCACTCTTATTTTTCTCCTGTTTTGCTTTACTAGCTCTATTAATATCATCTTTCAAAATAGAATCAGGAGTCATAGGAAGCAAAGTAATATGTTTATCCTTATGAACAAGAGTATACTGATTGTTTCTACCATGGTGTACAGAATTTTTATCAAATTGCCATGGTCTACCAAGTAATAATGAACATGCTTGCATGGGTACCACATCACAATCAACATAATCAGCATATGTAGAGATACTAAAATGCACATGAACAGTACGTGTTAACTTAACCTTGCCGCTGTTGTTGAACCATTGGATATAGTAAGGATGTGGATGTGGTCTTGTGGTGAGAGATAGCTTCTCCACCATCTCCATGCTAGCCAAGTTGTTGCAGCTCCCTCCATCTATGATGACGCGAACAGAACGTTCCTTCACAACTCCCTTTGTATGGAACAAATTATGCCTCTGATTTTGCTCAGCTTGTGTGACCTGCACACTCAAAACACGTTGAGCAACTAAACATTCATACCTGTCAGCGTCTTCAGGAGCCATGTATTGCGTCTCATGATTAGAATCATCTCCACCGTGTTCTTCACTTGTAATAAGAGCCAAAGTCTCCTCATCATAGTCACTAGCGGACTCATACCCACCATCCTCAGTAGCAATCATAACACGCGGAGATTGGCATTCTCTCGCATAATGACCTCTTCCCTTACAACGACGACAAATAATATTATGTGTGTGCCCTGTTGATGCCATAGATGAAGAAGAGCTCTGGGCAGGCCCAGAAGGTGTACTCTTGGCAGATGGTGGTGGTGGTGCCTGTTTTCTTATATCTCGGTTGGAATTGGCGGCTGAAGTCAGTGGTGCCGCAGTTGGACGTGTGGGAGTAGAGGAGGCACGCGGTGTCCATGATGAAGATCGACCTGCAGAAAAATTAGTTCGCGCCAATGCCTGTCGATCCTGCACTTCACGTTCAGCTTTACAAGCAAGATGGAATAAACGAGTGATATTATTATACTCCTTATACTCTAGAATGGTCTGAATCTCTCTATTTAATCCACCCATGAAACGTGCAAGCATAGCTTCATTCTCCTCAACAATACCACATCTAATCATGCCAGTTTGTAATTCCTGATAATATTCTTCTACAGAATTTTTTCCTTGTCTTAAGCGCTGCAATTTTTGAAGTAATTCACGTTGATAATATGGTGGAACCCAACGGGTACGCATAGCAGTTTTCAAAGCAGCCCACGTAGCTGGAATAGGATATAATCTACAATGTTCAGACCACCATACACATGCAAAACTAGTGAAAGCACAAACAGCAGCAGCAACACGTCGTTCCTCGGGATATTGTAAACATGTAAAACGTTGTTCAGTTTCTAACTCCCAAGTAAGATATATATCAGGAACATATCTACCCTCGAATGGTGGAATATTCAATTTTAATTTAGGAAGATGGTCATGATCTCGTACCTGAAGTGGTGGTGCAGGCCTACCATTGCGATTATTTGCATGTGGACGACCTGGTGCTGGTGGTTGCACGTAGTTATGATTTTGATCAACCTCATCCTCATAATCGCCCGCGTAATCATCCTCCTCCTCGGCACCAGCAGCAGCAGGAGCAGGAGCCAAAGAAGCATCAACAGTAGGTACAGCAGCACCAGAAGTTTGGCCATCCTCAAGAGGAACACTGATAGAGGCGAGGGTGTCCCGATCTTTCGATGAGATGATATCTATCATTTTTGGTGGAGTAGACTTTGACGATCCGACTACGAACGTGCGAGGACGTCGCGCCTTAGTAATCGCTAAACCAACTCCGAGAGGTTATTGACCACGCCGGAGCACAATCAACCTGACCCCGAGGGTCTATCTCCTGCAAGCAAACGAAGAACAAGCAAGAAACTAAGATTTGCAATCTGGATATTGCGAATATAAGATGAAAGCTTTATTGATCGAGGTGGGGTTCTGTGACGTCTTGGTCTGGTCGTTGAACACAAACGAAGTACGCGAAGTTGCAGCTATGGCGAACTTTTAATCTAAACAAAACCCAAAGTCTAAACGGTGCCCTAAGGGCTGTATATATGGAGGAAGAGGAGGGGATTTCGTGGCCCTTGAAGGAGGGGTCCGAAACCAACCCTATCTCTTGTTTCCCCACACATACGGACTCTAAAAACAGCCTATACTCAAGTATTTCGAAATTACATGGGCCTGGCCCAATAATAAGGTGACGCAGCACCTATAATAGCCTCTGGACGAAATTTATGAAGTGACATCTTGTATATTTTGTCCAAGGCTTCCTGCACTCATTATGTTGGCTTCAAAGTCCTGAAATCATCACTTGTAACTCCGTTCTTGTTCCCCTTGTGCATGCCATCATCTCCATGCTTGAACTTGCTCCAAGGTTCCTCTTTCTTGTCCAAGCTAGGGCCTTCATTTGTAAGCAAAACAAATGTATCCAATTTAGGCAGCATCATATTCTCATGAACTTTAGAATCATTACCAAGAAACGAAAGTACCTGATAATTTAATTGGCGTGCGCGAGCTCTAGTAATTGGTCCAGTATGTATAGAAGCAGGGGCTGTGGGTGTAACAATGGTATTGATGTCCTCATCATCCTCCCCTTCTTGAAATGAAGTCGTCCTCGACGGAAGCTCATCTTCCTCACCCAAATAAGGCTTCAGATCTGCAATGTTAAAAGTGGGACTAACCCCAAAATCTGCAGGCAGCTCAAGTTTATATGCATTATCATTTATTTTCTCTAACACCTTAAAAGGACCATCAGCACGTGGCATTAGCTTTGTTTTGCGCAAATCAGGAAATCTATCCTTACGCAAATGTAACCAAACAAGATCTCCAGGTGCAAACACAACATGTTTTCTACCCTTATCTCCAGCAAGTTTATATTTAGCATTCATATGCTCAATGTTCTCCTTAGTTAACTCATGCATTTTTAAGATCAATTCAGCACGTTGTTTAGCATCAAAATTAACCTTCTCCGAAGATGGAAGAGGCAACAAATCAATTGGTGCACGAGGAAGGAAACCATACACAATTTCAAAAGGACACATCTTAGTAGTAGAATGCAATGAACGATTATAAGCAAATTCAATATGAGGCAAGCATTCTTCCCACATTTTCTTGTTATTCTTCAAAACAGCCCTAAGCATAGTAGACAAAGTTCTATTGACTACTTCAGTTTGTCCATCAGTTTGGGGGTGACATGTAGTACTAAAAAGCAGTTTAGTCCCCAACTTAGCCCATAAACATCTCCAAAAGTGGCTAAGAAATTTAGTATCACGATCTGAAACAATAGTATTTGGCACACCATGCAAGCGTATAATTTCACGAAAGAACAAATCAGCAACATTAACAGCATCATCGCTTTTATGACATGGTATAAAGTGTGCCATTTTCGAGAACCTATCCACGACAACAAATATGCTATCCCTCCCCTTCTTTGTTCGAGGTAAACCTAAAACAAAGTCCATAGATATATCCTCCCAAGGAACACTAGGTACAGGCAAAGGCATATATAAACCATGAGGATTGAGTCGTGACTTAGCCCACCATACATTTCCGCCACCCCAACTTCACCCAATTTTGTTTGAGCTTGTTTGAGTTGTGATTTGTGTCTCCTAAGGTGTTTCGGCTACTTAGGGACGGCAACTGATAGAGGCGAGGGTGTCCCGATCTTTCGATGAGATGATATCTATCGTTTTTGGTGGATTAGACTTTGACGATCCGACTACGAACGTGCGAGGACGTCGCGCCTTAGCAATCGCTAAACCAACTCCGAGAGGTTATTGACCACGCCGGAGCACAATCAACCTGACCCCGAGGGTCTATCTCCTGCAAGCAAACGAAGAACAAGCAAGAAACTAAGATTTGCAATCTGGATATTGCGAATATAAGATGAAAGCTTTATTGATCGAGGTGGGGTTCTGTGACGTCTTGGTCTGGTCGTTGAACACAAACGAAGTACGCGAAGTTGCAGCTATGGCGAACTTTTAATCTAAACAAAACCCAAAGTCTAAACGGTGCCCTAAGGGCTGTATATATGGAGGAAGAGGAGGGGATTTCGTGGCCCTTGAAGGAGGGGTCCGAAACCAACCCTATCTCTTGTTACCCCACACATACGGACTCTAAAAACAGCCTATACTCAAGTATTTCGAAATTACATGGGCCTGGCCCAATAATAAGGTGACGCAGCACCTATAATAGCCTCTGGACGAAATTTATGAAGTGACATCTTGTATATTTCGTCCAAGGCTTCCTGCACACATTATGGTGGCTTCAAAGTCCTGAAATCATCACTTGTAACTCCGTTCTTGTTCCCCTTGTGCATGCCATCATCTCCATGCTTGAACTTGCTCCAAGGTTCCTCTTTCTTGTCCAAGCTAGGGCCTTCATTTGTAAGCAAAACAAATGTATCCAATTTAGGCAGCATCATATTCTCATGAACTTTAGAATCATTACCAAGAAACGAAAGTACCTGATAATTTAATTGGCGTGCGCGAGCTCTAGTAATTGGTCCAGTATGTATAGAAGCAGGGGCTGTGGGTGTAACAATGGTATTGATGTCCTCATCAGATTCCAAACATAAAATCGTCCGAAACACAATTTTACAAGCCGGATCTTGCCTCCGAAATGTTGTCGAATCCGGCGAGTGGGTTATGGACGCATACAACTTCTCGCTGTGACCGTTTTGGCTGGTGATGGAGCTCCAATGGAGTTTTCATGGCCAAATTGTGGCCGCTTTATGGATACAACATCGCGGGACAGACCGTGAATAAAACTTACAGGGTAAGTTGATCGCACCGATGAGCCATCTTGCACCATTCAGAATGACCTAGAATTTTTTGTGTGCTTTAACAGAATGGGGATGAGCTGTTATGTACTTTATGATCCTAGAATAATGCATCCGCTGGTGAAAACGTGAGGGTGGTAGCACGATGGGTGGTAGACCATGTAAAGCATGAATTCTTCGGTTACGATGCAACAAAGAGCCTCCTCCTTCCGTCGTGATTGAACCTGTAGTCTTTCTAGTTTGTAATGGAAGGATGACACATTGTTTTATATGTTATTGTCCATATATCAGTCTGTAGGTGAGCTCACGGAAGGGTGGTTGAGGGTGGCAGAGTATATTCCGAACATAAAATCGTCCGAAACACAATTTTACAAGCCGGATCTTGCCTCCGAAATGTCGAAACCGGCGAGTGGGTTATGGACGCATACAACTTCTCGTTGTGATCGTTTTGGCGGGTGATGGAGCTCCAATGGAGTTTTCATGGCCAAATTGTGGCTGCTTTATGTATACAACATTGCGGGACAGACCGTGAATACAACTTATAGGGTAAGTTGATCGCACCGACGAGCGATCTTGCACCATTGAGACAGACCTATAATTTTGTGTGTGCATGAACAGAATGGGGATGAGCTGTTATGTACTTTACGATCCAAGAAGAATGCATCCGCTGGTGATAACGAGAGGTTGGTAGCGTGATGGGTGGTAGACCATGTAAAGCATGAATTCTTCGGTTACGATGCAATAAAGAGCCTCCTCCTTCCGTCGTGACTGAACCTGTAGTCTTTCTAGTTTGTAATGGAAGGATGGTGCTTTGTTTTATATGTTATTATCCATATATCACTCCGTTGATGAGCTCACGGAATGGTGGTAGAGGGTGGCAGAGTATATTCCAAACATAAAATCGTCCGAAACTCAATTTTACAAGCCGGATCTTGCCTCCGAAATGATGTCGAAGCCGGCGAGTGGGTTACGGACGCATACAACTTCTCGTTGTGATCGTTTTGGCGGGTGATGGAGCTCCAATGAAGTTTTCATGGCCAAATTGTGGCCGCTTTATGGACACAACATCGCGGAACAGACAGTGAATACAACTTATAGGGTAAGTTGATCGCACCGACGAGCCATCTTGCACCATTCAGAATGACTTATAATTTTTCGTGTGGATGAACAGAATGGGGATGAGCTGTTATGTACTTTATGATCCAAGAATAATGCATCCGCTGGTGAAAACGTGAGGGTGGTAGCGCGATGGGTGGTAGACCATGTAAAGCATGAATTCTTCGGTTACAATGCAACAAAGAGCCTCCTTCTTCCTTCTAGTTTGTAATGGAAGGATGGCGCATTGTTTTATATGTTGTTGTCCACATATCAGTCTGTAGGTGAGCTCACGGAAGGGTGGTAGAGGGTGGCAGAGTATATTCCGAACATAAAATCGTCCGAAACACAATTTTACAAGCCGGATCTTGCCTCCGAAATGTTGTCGAAGCCGGCGAGTGGGTTATGTACGCATACAACTTCTCGCTGTGATGGTTTTGGCGGGTGATGGAGCTCCAATGGAATTTTCATGGCCAAATTGTGGCCGCTTTATGGATACAACATCGCGGGACAGACCGTGCATACAACCCATAGGGTAAGTTGATCGCACCGACGAGCCATCTAGCACCATTCAGAATTACCTATAAATTTTCGGGTGCATGAACGGAATGGGGATGAGCTGTTAGGTACTTTACGATCCTAGAATAATGCATCCGCTGGTGAAAACATGAGGTGGTAGCGTGATGGGTGGTAGACCATGTAAAGCATGAATTATTCGGTTACGATGCAACAAAGAGCCTCCTCCTTCCGTCGTGACAGAGCCTGTAGTCTTTCTAGTTTTTAATGGATGGATGGCGCATTGTTTTATATGTTATTGTCCATTTAACAGTCCGTAGGTGAGCTCACGGAAGGGTGGTAGAGGGTGGCAGAGTATATTCCGAACATAAAATCATCCGAAACACAATTTTACAAGCCGGATCTTGCCTTCGAAATGTTTTCGAAGCTGGTGAGTGGGTTATGGACGCATACAACTTCTCGTTGTGATCGTTTTGGCGGGTGATGGAGCTCCAATGGAGTTTTCATGGCCAAATTGTGGCCGCTTTATGGATACAACATCACGAGACAGACCGTGAATACAACTTATAGGGTAAGTTGATCGCACCGACGAGCCAGCTTGCACCATTCAGAATGACCTACAATTTTTCGTGTGCATGAACAAAATGGAGATGAGCTGTTATGTACTTTATGATCCAAGAATGATGCACCCGCTGGTGAAAAAGAGAGGGTGGTAGCATGATGGGTGGTAGACCATGCAAAGCAGGAATTCTTCGGTTACGATGCAACAAAGAGCCTCGTCCTTCCATCGTGACTGAACCTGTAGTCTTTCTAGTTTGTAATGGAAGGATGGCGCATTGTTTTATATGTTATTGTCCATATATCACTCCGTAGGTGAGCTCACGGAAGGGTGGTAGAGGGTGGCAGAGTATATTCCAAACATAAAATCGTCCTAAATTCAATTTTCCAAGCCAGATCTTGCCTCAGAAATGATGTCGAAGCCGGCGAGTGCATTATGGACGCATAGAACTTCTCGTTGTGATCGTTTTGGTAGGTGATGGAGCTCCAATGGAGTTTTCATGGCCAAATTGTGGCTGCTTTATGGATACAACATCACGGAACAGACCGTGAATACAACTTATAGGGTAAGTTGATTGCACTGACGAGCCATCTTGAACCATTCAGAATGACCTATAGTTTTTCATGTGCATGAACAGAATGGGGATGAGCTGTTATGTACTTTATGATCCAAGAATAATGCATCCGCTGGTGAAAACATGAGGGTGGTAGCGTGATGGGTGGTAGTGATAGAGGCACGGTGTCCCGATCTTTCGATGAGATGGTAACTATCGATTGGGTGGAGACGACTTTGACGATCCGACTACAAACGTGCACGACGTTGCGCCTTAGCAATCGCTAAACCAATCTCCTGAGGTTACTGACGATGCTGGAAGCACGATCAGCCTGACCACGAAGGTCTATTCCTGCACGCAATCGAAGAACAAGCAAGAATATGATAATGCAATCTGAATATTGCGAATATAGATGAAGTATTGATAATGGTGGGGATCCGAAAGCGGTCTTGGTCTGGTCGTTGGACACAAACGAAGTACACGAAGTTGCAATGGCTAACTTTTAACTAAACAAATCCCAAAGTCTAAACGGTGCCCTAAGGGCTGTATATATGGAGGAAGAGGGGGGAATTTCGTGGCCCTTGAAGGAGGGGTCCGAAACCAACCCTATCTCTTGTTTCCCCACACATACGGACTCTAAAAATAGCCTATACTCAAGTATTTCGAAATTACATGGGCCTGGCCAAATAATAAGGTGACGCAGCACCTATAATAGCCTCTGGACGAAATTTATGAAGTGGCATCTTGTATATTTCGTCCAAGGCTTCCTGCACTCCTTATGGTGGCTTCAAAGTCCTGAAATCATCACTTGTAACTCCGTTCTTGTTCCCCTTGCGCATGCCATCATCTCCATGCTTGAACTTGCTCCAAGGTTCATCTTTCTTGTCCAAGCTAGGCCCTTCATTTGTAAGCAAAACAAATGTATCCAATTTAGGCAGCATCATATTCTCATGAACATTAGAATCATTACCAAGAAACGAAAGTACTTGATAATTTAATTGGCGTGCGCGAGCTCTAGTAATTGGTCCAGTATGTATAGCAGCAGGGGCTGTGGGTGTAACAATGGTATTGATGTCCTCATCATCCTCCCCTTCTTGAAATGAAGTCGTCCTCGACGGAAGCTCATCTTCCTCACCCAAATAAGGCTTCAAATCTGCAATGTTAAAAGTGGGACTAACCCCAAAATCTGCAGGCAGCTCAAGTTTATATGCATTATCATTTATTTTCTCTAACACCTTAAAAGGACCATCAGCACGTGGCATTAGCTTTGATTTGCGCAAATCAGGAAATCTATCCTTACGCAAATGTAACCAAACAAGATCTCCAGGTGCAAACACAACATGTTTTCTACCCTTATCTCCAGCAAGTTTATATTTAGCATTCATACGCTCAATGTTCTCCTTAGTTAACTCATGCATTTTTAAAATCAACTTTGGGGAATATTGTAGAGCCACTCAATTCATCAAGCATATCATCTAGCCTAGGAATAGGATGACGATAACGAATAGTAATATGATTAATGCCTCTACAATCAACACACATACGCGACGTACCATCCTTTTTTGGCACTAGTATAATAGGAACAGCACAAGGACTAAGAGATTCGCGTATATAACCTTTGTCGAGCAGCTCCTGTACTTGACGCATAATCTCCTTTGTCTCCTCTGGATTGGTACGGTATGGCGCACGGTTTGGCAACGAAGCACCGGGAATTAAGTCAATCTGATGCTCAATCCCGCGAATAGGTGGTAATCCCGGTGGCACGTCTTGTGGAAAGACGTCAGCGAACTCCTGCAAAATGTTAGTGACCGCAGGAGGCAAAGAGGAAGGCGCGTCCTCGAATGAAAATAACGCCTCTTTGCACACAAAAGCATAGCAAACAGAATTGCTGAAATCTAGCTCATCAATATCAGATTTGGTGGCAAGTAAGCATGCACTTTTCAATTTAATTTCAGAAGCAACACTAGATGGTTTATTATTAGGCTTCATTTGTTGCTCAAATTCTTTTGCCACAATCTGATTTTCACTCTTATTTTTCTCCTGCTTTGCTTTACTAGCTCTATTAATATCATCTTTCAAAATAGAATCAGGAGTCATAGGAAGCAAAGTAATATGTTTATCCTTATGAACAAGAGTATACTGATTGTTTCTACCATGGTGTACAGATTTTTTATCAAATTGCCATGGTCTACCAAGTAATAATGAACATGCTTGCATGGGTACCACATCACAATCAACATAATCAGCATATGTAGAGATACTAAAATGCACACGAATAGTACGTGTTACCTTAACCTTGCCGCTATTGTTGAACCATTGGATATAGTAAGGATGTGAATGTGGTCTTGTGGTGAGAGATAGCTTCTCCACCATCTCCATGCTAGCCAAGTTGTTGCAGCTCCCTCCATCTATGATGACGCGAACAGAACGTTCCTTCACAACTCCCTTTGTATGGAACAAATTATGCCTCTGATTTTGCTCAGCTTGTGTGACCTGCACACTCAAAACACGTTGAGCAACTAAACATTCATACCTATCAGCGTCTTCAGGAGCCATGTATTGCGTCTCATGATCAGAATCATCTCCACCGTGTTCTTCACTTGTAATAAGAGCCAAAGTCTCCTCATCATAATCACTAGCGGACTCATACCCACCATCCTCAGTAGCAATCATAACACGCGGAGATTGGCATTCTCTCGCATAATGACCTCTTCCCTTACAACGACAACAAATAATATCATGTGTGTGCCCTGTTGATGCCATAGATGAAGAAGAGCTCTGGGCAGGCCCAGAAGGTGTACTCTTGGCAGATGGTGGTGGTGGTGCCTGTTTTCTTGTATCTCGGTTGGAATTGGCGGCTGAAGTCAGTGGTGCCGCAGTAGGACGTGTGGGAGTAGAGGAGGCACGCGGTGTCCATGATGAAGATCGACCTGCAGAAAAATTAGTTCGCGCCAATGCCTGTCGATCCTGCACTTCACGTTCAGCTTTACAAGCAAGATGGAATAAACGAGTGATATTATTATACTCCTTATACTCTAGAATGGTCTGAATCTCTCTATTTAATCCACCCATGAAACGTGCAAGCATAGCTTCATTCTCCTCAACAATACCACATCTAATCATGCCAGTTTGTAATTCCTGATAATATTCTTCTACAGAATTTTTTCCTTGTCTTAAGCGCTGCAATTTTTGAAGTAATTCACGTTGATAATATGGTGGAACCCAACGAGTACGCATAGCAGTTTTCAAAGCAGCCCACGTAGCTGGAATAGGATATAATCTACAATGCTCAGACCACCATACACATGCAAAACTAGTGAAAGCACAAACAGCAGCAGCAACACGTCGTTCCTCGGGATATTGTAAACATGTAAAACGTTGTTCAGTTTCTAACTCCCAAGTAAGATATATATCAGGAACATATCTACCCTCGAATGGTGGAATATTCAATTTTAATTTAGGAAGATGGTCATGATCTCGTACCTGAAGTGGTGGTGCAGACCTACCATTGCGATTATTTGCATGTTGATAGAGGCGAGGGTGTCCCGATCTTTCGATGAGATGATAGCTATCGTTTTTGGTGGAGTAGACTTTGACGATCTGACTACGAACGTGCGAGGACGTCGCGCCTTAGCAATCGCTAAACCAACTCCGAGAGGTTATTGACCACGCCGGAGCACAATCAACCTGACCACGAGGGTCTATCTCCTGCAAGCAAACGAAGAACAAGCAAGAAACTAAGATTTGCAATCTGGATATTGCAAATATAAGATGAAAGCTTTATTGATCAAGGTGGGGTTCTGTGACGTCTTGGTCTGGTCGTTGAACACAAACGAAGTACGCGAAGTTGCAGCTATGGCGAACTTTTAATCTAAACAAAACCCAAGGAAAAAGCTACTAGATGGATCTACTTATATAGGAGTAAGGGGTGGCGGCCAAGGAGGTGGGAGGACGTCCCAAGGCAGCCTAAAACTAACCCTAGGTCGTACAAGGCTCATGGGCCCAAGTGGAGGTGATGCAACACCTTTGGACTTGTAGTTTGACTCGGATTCTGCTACAGCGTTAGATTGTTTCGTCGATAACTCATAGCTCCGGATGAATTTTAAGGTGAATCCAATTGGGTTGGAAAGAGCACGAAATCTACTTTCCAACAAAAAAAGAATCACCCAATTCGGAGTCCGTATGAAAAAGTTCTTCGCGTTTTGAGTCAGGTATGTCTGTGCAGTCCGAATCTGAATCCAGAACGTGAGAGACTTGGACTCTATCTTCTCTTGGCCCAAAAGTGACGTGAGAGGACTTTTTGAACAGCACCTAAACTTCTCGTTTTCCCTTATCTTCATATGTGAATTGTACAAATGTCTCATACACCTGCAATTAGACATGGCACAAAAGTTTGTGAAGTATTTTTGTCCTGGATGACACAAATAAATTATTGCATAGTTTGCATTAGAAATCACCTCACAAATATACATGTATGCAATATTTTTGGTCGTATCCAAGGTATTCATGTCCTCATCAACAGGTTTGCCATCTTGTAATAAAACACCTCCTAATCCAATTCCACTAGCATCACATTCAAGCTCAAAAGTCTTATTAAAATCAGGAAGTTGGAGTAAAGGAGCATGTGTCAACTTATCTTTCAATACCGTGAAGGCTTCTTCCTGTGAGGTACCCCAAACAAAAGGCACATCCTTCTTTGTAAGCTCATTGAGAGGTGCAGCAATGGTGCTGAAATCTCTCACAAAACGCCTATAGAAACCAGCGAGTCCAAGAAAACTCCTCTCTTGAGTGACCGTTTTGGGCTGTGGCCAACTCTCAATAGCTTCAATCTTGGCTTTATCAACTTCAATTCCCTGTGGAGTAACAACATAGCCAAGAAAAGATACTCGGTCGGTGCAAAAGGTGCACTTCCCAAGGTTACCAAACAAACGTGCATCACGTAGAGCAATAAAAACAACACGTAAATGTTCCAAATGTTCCTCCAAAGATCTGCTATAAATCAATATATCATCAAAGTAAACTACCACAAATCGTCCAATGAAAGCACGTAAAACTTCGTTCATTAATCTCATGAAAGTACTAGGTGCATTAGTTAACCCAAAAGGCATGACTAACCACTCATATAAACCGAACTTAGTTTTAAATGCTGTTTTCCATTCATCTCCCAATTTCATACGAATTTGATGGTATCCACTACGCAAATCAACTTTGGAGAATATTGTAGAGCCACTCAATTCATCAAGCATATCATCTAGCCTAGGAATAGGATGACGATAACGAATAGTAATATTATTAATGCCTCTACAATCAACACACATACGCGACGTACCATCCTTTTTTGGCACTAGTATAATAGGAACAGCACAAGGACTAACCTTTGTCGAGCAGCTCCTGTACTTGACGCATAATCTCCTTCGTCTCCTCTGGATTGGTACGGTATGGCGCACGGTTTGGCAACGAAGCACCGGGAATTAAGTCAATCTGATGCTCAATCCCGCGAATAGGTGGTATTCCCGGTGGCACGTCTTGTGGAAAGACGTCCGCGAACTCCTGCAAAATGTTAGTGACCGCAGGAGGCAAAGAGGAAGGCACGTCCTCGAATGAAAATAACGCCTCTTTGCACACAAAAGCATAGCAAACAGAATTGCTGAAATCTAGCTCATCAATATCAGATTTGGTGGCAAGTAAGCATGCACTTTTCAATTTAATTTCAGAAGCAACACTAGATGGTTTATTATTAGGCTTCATTTGTTGCTCAAATTCTTTTGCCACAATCTGATTTTCACTCTTATTTTTCTCCTGCTTTGCTTTACTAGCTCTATTAATATCATCTTTCAAAATAGAATCAGGAGTCATAGGAAGCAAAGTAATATGTTTATCCTTATGAACAAGAGTATACTGATTGTTTCTACCATGGTGTACAGATTTTTTATCAAATTGCCATGGTCTACCAAGTAATAATGAACATGCTTGCATGGGTACCACATCACAATCAACATAATCAGCATATGTAGAGATACTAAAATGCACACGAATAGTACGTGTTACCTTAACCTTGCCGCTATTGTTGAACCATTGGATATAGTAAGGATGTGAATGTGGTCTTGTGGTGAGAGATAGCTTCTCCACCATCTCCATGCTAGCCAAGTTGTTGCAGCTCCCTCCATCTATGATGACGCGAACAGAACGTTCCTTCACAACTCCCTTTGTATGGAACAAATTATGCCTCTGATTTTGCTCAGCTTGTGTGACCTGCACACTCAAAACACGTTGAGCAACTAAACATTCATACCTATCAGCGTCTTCAGGAGCCATGTATTGCGTCTCATGATCAGAATCATCTCCACCGTGTTCTTCACTTGTAATAAGAGCCAAAGTCTCCTCATCATAATCACTAGCGGACTCATACCCACCATCCTCAGTAGCAATCATAACACGCGGAGATTGGCATTCTCTCGCATAATGACCTCTTCCCTTACAACGACAACAAATAATATCATGTGTGTGCCCTGTTGATGCCATAGATGAAGAAGAGCTCTGGGCAGGCCCAGAAGGTGTACTCTTGGCAGATGGTGGTGGTGGTGCCTGTTTTCTTGTATCTCGGTTGGAATTGGCGGCTGAAGTCAGTGGTGCCGCAGTAGGACGTGTGGGAGTAGAGGAGGCACGCGGTGTCCATGATGAAGATCGACCTGCAGAAAAATTAGTTCGCGCCAATGCCTGTCGATCCTGCACTTCACGTTCAGCTTTACAAGCAAGATGGAATAAACGAGTGATATTATTATACTCCTTATACTCTAGAATGGTCTGAATCTCTCTATTTAATCCACCCATGAAACGTGCAAGCATAGCTTCATTCTCCTCAACAATAGCACATCTAATCATGCCAGTTTGTAATTCCTGATAATATTCTTCTACAGAATTTTTTCCTTGTCTTAAGCGCTGCAATTTTTGAAGTAATTCACGTTGATAATATGGTGGAACCCAACAAGTACGCATAGCAGTTTTCAAAGCAGCCCACGTAGCTGGAATAGGATATAATCTACAATGTTCAGACCACCATACACATGCAAAACTAGTGAAAGCACAAACAGCAGCAGCAACACGTCGTTCCTCGGGATATTGTAAACATGTAAAACGTTGTTCAGTTTCTAACTCCCAAATAAGATATATATCAGGAACATATCTACTCTCGAATGGTGGAATATTCAATTTTAATTTAGGAAGATGGTCATGATCTCGTACCTGAAGTGGTTGTGCAGGCCTACCATTGCGATTATTTGCATGTGGACGACCTGGTGCTGGTGGTTGCACGTAGTTATGATTTTGATCAACCTCATCCTCATAATCGCCCGCGTAATCATCCTCCTCCTCGGCACCAGCAGCAGCAGGAGCAGGAGCCAAAGAAGCATCAACAGTAGGTACAGCAGCACCAGAAGTTTGGCCATCCTCAAGAGGAACACGCTTCGCTCGTCCGAACTGATTTGGAAGGGGGCATTGTTGTTGTCGTTGCAGAGGTGCGACAGGTGCAGCTGGTGGTGGTTGGGGAAGACGCGTGGGCAATTCATTAAACTTGTTATCCAGCTTTGTCTCGAACGACTTCTCCATGCCATCTATCTTCTCCATGGCCTCTTCAAATCTGTTTAGCACATCTCCCACCTGGCCACTCATCATTTGCTGAAATTTATCATGCAACTCCTTGTTCGTCATGTTCTCCCAGTCAATCTCGTCGGCTTGTGATCCTGCCATGGTTAGCAGCAATAGAAACACACAAGAATATGATCCTACAGACTACTAGAAAGTGGTGGTGGTGTGGTGTGGTGTCACAAATCCGTCAAGCAAATCTCAAATTCTTACCAGTTCTTACCCAGCAGCAGGTGGCGATCGGCAACCTTTGTAGTCAAAACTCTCAGAGCTTGGACAGAGCGATTGCCAGGTGGTGTCAAACGCACGATGTAGATGTATGTGGAGCTGGGAAGGCTTATGATATGGTAGCAAAAAGGGTCAGCAATAATCAATTCAGAGATGCAATGTTGAATAAACTCTCAACGACGATACTGTGTTGGTCCTAGGCTAGACCGTGCTAGAGACGCGAGCCTAGAACACTAACAAAAATCACGGCGCTCCACGTAAACAAGGGAGGAGCACACTCTGAAATTTTTTTTTTTCACTTTTTTTTTCCTCTTTTTTTTTTTTGCTCCGCAACAATTTTTTTTCGAAAAAGTCTACAAATGGTCTAAAAACTGCCTAGCCAGAATTTTCCAGACTTGTTCACGACTCGGGTAGCACGAAACTGGAACTATTTTTCTTCTGCGGGTAGCACGAAAATTGGGGAATCCGACTTGTTCACGACTCGTAGTATCGCGTGATCTGGCACTCTAAAATAAAGGAATAAATACTGGACTCGGACTAGGACTGGTGGCGGAGATGAATCTGGTGGAACTCGGACTGGTGATGGTATATGACGGTAGTATATGTGGGCTCGGATTGGTGGTGGTATATGGACTCGGATCGGTGGTGGTATATGGACTCGGATCGGTGGTGGTATATGGACTCAGAGAAATAGCAGATAAGCTGTGGTGGTATATGGTAGGGGTGATGATGATGGTGCGGCGGCGGCGTGACAACTTGTGAACAGAACTCGAAACTCTAAAGAACTAGACGCTAAGACCAGCAACTTGACACGACGATGCAACCGCAAATTCAACAAAGCAAAAACCCTAAAAAGATTATGCAAAGGCTCAGATTGGTTCGGATATGATGAACTAACCCTAAATTTTTTTTTTGGCTTTTTCCTGGACTGTAGGTATGAAGAACAGACTCGATCTAAACTACGAAAAACTGTAAATCACACCGAGCAACCTGGGAATCTGATACCACTTGATAGAGGCGGGGTGTCCCGATCTTTCGATGAGATGGTAACTATCGATTGGGTGGAGACGACTTTGACGATCCGACTACAAACGTGCACGACGTTGCGCCTTAGCAATCGCTAAACCAATCTCCTGAGGTTACTGACGATGCTGGAAGCACGATCAGCCTGACCACGAAGGTCTATTCCTGCACGCAATCGAAGAACAAGCAAGAATATGATAATGCAATCTGAATATTGCGAATATAGATGAAGTATTGATAATGGTGGGGATCCGAAAGCGGTCTTGGTCTGGTCGTTGGACACAAACGAAGTACACGAAGTTGCAATGGCTAACTTTTAACTAAACAAATCCCAAAGTCTAAACGGTGCCCTAAGGGCTGTATATATGGAGGAAGAGGGGGGAATTTCGTGGCCCTTGAAGGAGGGGTCCGAAACCAACCCTATCTCTTGTTTCCCCACACATACGGACTCTAAAAATAGCCTATACTCAAGTATTTCGAAATTACATGGGCCTGGCCCAATAATAAGGTGACGCAGCACCTATTATAGCCTCTGGACGAAATTTATGAAGTGGCATCTTGTATATTTCGTCCAAGGCTTCCTGCACTCCTTATGGTGGCTTCAAAGTCCTGAAATCATCACTTGTAACTCCGTTCTTGTTCCCCTTGCGCATGCCATCATCTCCATGCTTGAACTTGCTCCAAGGTTCATCTTTCTTGTCCAAGCTAGGCCCTTCATTTGTAAGCAAAACAAATGTATCCAATTTAGGCAGCATCATATTCTCATGAACATTAGAATCATTACCAAGAAACGAAAGTACCTGATAATTTAATTGGCGTGCGCGAGCTCTAGTAATTGGTCCAGTATGTATAGCAGCTGGGGCTGTGGGTGTAACAATGGTATTGATGTCCTCATCAGGTAGACCACGTAAAGCATGAATTCTTCGGTTACAATGCAACAAAGAGCCTCCTCCTTCCATCGTGACTGAACCTGTAGTCTTTCTAGTTTGTAATGGAAGGATGGCGCATTGTTTTATATGTTATTGTCCATATATCAGTCCGTAGGTGATGAGGACATCAATACCATTGTTACACCCACAGCCCCTGCTGCTATACATACTGGACCAATTACTAGAGCTCGCGCACGCCAATTAAATTATCAGGTACTTTCGTTTCTTGGTAATGATTCTAATGTTCATGAGAATATGATGCTGCCTAAATTGGATACATTTGTTTTGCTTACAAATGAAGGGCCTAGCTTGGACAAGAAAGAGGAACCTTGGAGCAAGTTCAAGCATGGAGATGATGGCATGCGCAAGGGGAACAAGAACGGAGTTACAAGTGATGATTTCAGGACTTTGAAGCCACCATAAGGAGTGCAGGAAGCCTTGGACGAAATATACAAGATGCCACTTCATAAATTTCGTCCAGAGGCTATTATAGGTGCTGCGTCACCTTATTATTGGGCCAGGCCCATGTAATTTCGAAATACTTGAGTATAGGCTATTTTTAGAGTCCGTATGTGTGGGGAAACAAGAGATAGGGTTGGTTTCGGACCCCTCCTTCAAGGGCCACGAAATCCCCCCCTCTTCCTCCATATATACAGCCCTTAGGGCACCGTTTAGACTTAGGGTTTTGTTTAGATTAAAAGTTCACCATAGCTGCAACTTCGCGTACTTCGTTTGTGTTCAACGACCAGACCAAGACGTCACAGAACCCCACCTCGATCAATAAAGCTTTCATCTTATATTCGCAATATCCAGATTGCAAATCTTAGTTTCTTGCTTGTTCTTCGTTTGCTTGCAGGAGATAGACCCTCGGGGTCTAGTTGATTGTGCTCCGGCGTGGTCAATAACCTCTCGGAGTTGGTTTAGCGATTGCTAAGGCGCGACGTCCTCGCACGTTCGTAGTCGGATCGTCAAAGTCTACTCCACCAAAAACGATAGATATCATCTCATCGAAAGATCGGGACACCCTCGCCTCTATCAAGTGGTATCAGATTCCCAGGTTGCTCGGTGAGATTTACAGTTTTTCGTAGTTTAGATCGAGTCTGTTCTTCATACCTACAGTCCAGGAAAAAGCCAAAAAAAAATTAGGGTTAGTTCATCATATCCGAACCAATCTGAGCCTTTGCATAATCTTTTTAGGGTTTTTGCTTTATTGAATTTGCGGTTGCATCGTCGTGTCAAGTTGCTGGTCTTAGCGTCTAGTTCTTTAGAGTTTCGAGTTCTGTTCACAAGTTGTCACGCCGCCGCCGCACCATCATCATCGCCCCTACCATATACCACCACAGCTTATCTGCTATTTCTCTGAGTCCATATACCACCACCGATCCGAGTCCATATACCACCACCAATCCGAGCCCACATATATTACCGTCATATACCATCACCAGTCCGAGTTCCACCAGATTCATCTCTGCCACCAGTCCTAGTTCGAGTCCAGTATTTATTCCTTTATTTTAGAGTTCCAGATCACGCGATACTACGAGTCGTGAACAAGTCGGATTCCCCAATTTTCGTGCTACCCGCAGAAGAAAAATAGTTCCAGTTTCAAAAAAAAAAAACTAAGTCTGGAAAATTCTGGCTAGGCAGTTTTTAGACCATTTGTAGACTTTTTCGGAAAAAAATTGTTGCGGAGCAAAAAAAAAAGAGGAAAAAAAAGTGCAAAAAAAAAGAAAAAAATTCAGAGTGTGCTCCTCCCTTGTTTACGTGCAGTGCCGTGATTTTTGTTAGTGTTCTAGGCTCGCGTCTCTAGCACGATCTAGCCTAGGACCAGCACAGTACCGTCGTTGAGAGTTTATTCAACATTGCATATCTGAATTGATTATTGCTGACCCTTTTTGCTACCGTATCATAAGCCTTCCCAGCTCCACATACATCTACATCGTGCGTGTGACACCACCTGGCAATCGCTCTGTCCAAGCTCTGAGAGTTTTGACTACAAAGGTTGCCGATCACCACCTGCTGCTGGGTAAGAACTGGTAAGAATTTGAGATTTGCTTGACGGATTTGTGACACCACACCACACCACCACCACTTTCTAGTAGTCTGTAGGATCATATTCTTGTGTGTTTCTATTGCTGCTAACCATGGCAGGATCACAAGCCGACGAGATTGACTGGGAGAACATGACGAACAAGGAGTTGCATGATAAATTTCAGCAAATGATGAGTGGCCAGGTGGGAGATGTGCTAAACAGATTTGAAGAGGCCATGGAGAAGATAGATGGCATGGAGAAGTCGTTCGAGACAAAGCTGGATAACAAGTTTAATGAATTGCTCACGCGTCTTCCCCAACCACCACCGGCTGCACCTGTCGGACCTCTGCAACGACAACAGCAACGCCCCCTTCCAAATCAGTTCGGACGAGCGAAGCGTGTTCCTCTTGAGGATGGCCAAACTTCTGGTGCTGCTGTACCTACTGTTGATGCTTCTTTGGCTCCTGCTCCTGCTGCTGCTGGTGCCGAGGAGGAGGATGATTACGCGGGCGATTATGAGGATGAGGTTGATCAAAATCATAACTACGTGCAACCACCAGCACCAGGTCGTCCACATGCAAATAATCGCAATGGTAGGTCTGCACCACCACTTCAGGTACGAGATCATGAGCATCTTCCTAAATTAAAATTGAATATTCCACCATTCGAGGGTAGATATGTTCCTGATATATATCTTACTTGGGAGTTAGAAACTGAACAACGTTTTACATGTTTACAATATCCCGAGGAACGACGTGTTGCTGCTGCTGTTTGTGCTTTCACTAGTTTTGCATGTGTATGGTGGTCTGAACATTGTAGATTATATCCTATTCCAGCTACGTGGGCTGCTTTGAAAACTGCTATGCGTACTCGTTGGGTTCCACCATATTATCAACGTGAATTACTTCAAAAATTGCAGCGCTTAAGACAAGGAAAAAATTCTGTAGAAGAATATTATCAGGAATTACAAACTGGCATGATTAGATGTGGTATTGTTGAGGAGAATGAAGCTATGCTTGCACGTTTCATGGGTGGATTAAATAGAGAGATTCAGACCATTCTAGAGTGATGAGGACATCAATACCATTGTTACACCCACAACCCCTGCTTCTATACATACTGGACCAATTACTAGAGCTCGCGCACGCCAATTAAAATATCAGGTACTTTCGTTTCTTGGTAATGATTCTAAAGTTCATGAGAATATGATGCTGCCTAAATTGGATACATTTGTTTTGCTTACAAATGAAGGGCCTAGCTTGGACAAGAAAGAGGAACCTTGGAGCAAGTTCAAGCATGGAGATGATGGCATGCACAAGGGGAACAAGAACGGAGTTACAAGTGATGATTTCAGGACTTTGAAGCCACCATAATGAGTGCAGGAAGCCTTGGACGAAATATACAAGATGTCACTTCATAAATTTCGTCCAGAGGCTATTATAGGTGCTGCGTCACCTTATTATTGGGCCAGGCCCATGTAATTTCGAAATACTTGAGTATAGGCTGTTTTTAGAGTCCGTATGTGTGGGGAAACAAGAGATAGGGTTGGTTTCGGACCCCTCCTTCAAGGGCCACGAAATCCCCTCCTCTTCCTCCATATATACAGCCCTTAGGGCACCGTTTAGACTTTGGGGTTTTGTTTAGATTAAAAGTTCGCCATAGCTGCAACTTCGCGTACTTCGTTTGTGTTCAACGACCAGACCAAGACGTCACAGAACCCCACCTTGATCAATAAAGCTTTCGTCTTATATTCGCAATATCCAGATTGCAAATCTTAGTTTCTTGCTTGTTCTTCGTTTGCTTGCAGGAGATAGACCCTCGTGGTCAGGTTGATTGTGCTCCGGCGTGGTCAATAACCTCTCGGAGTTGGTTTAGCGATTGCTAAGGCGCGACGTCCTCGCACGTTCGTAGTCGGATCGTCAAAGTCTACTCCACCAAAAACGATAGCTATCATCTCATCGAAAGATCGGGACACCCTCGCCTCTATCAGGCGTGGTCAATAACCTCTCGGAGTTGGTTTAGCGATTGCTAAGGCGCGACGTCCTCGCACGTTCGTAGTCGGATCGTCAAAGTCTCCTCCACCAAAAACGATAGCTATCATCTCATCGAAAGATCGGGACACCTTCGCCTCTATCAAGTGGTATCAGATTCCCAGGTTGCTCGGTGAGATTTACAGTTTTTCGTAGTTTAGATCGAGTCTGTTCTTCATACCTACAGTCCAGGAAAAAGCGAAAAAAAAATTTAGGGTTAGTTCATCATATCCGAACCAATCTGAGCCTTTGCATAATCTTTTTAGGGTTTTTGCTTTGTTGAATTTGCGGTTGCATCGTCGTGTCAAGTTGCTGGTCTTAGCGTCTAGTTCTTTAGAGTTTCGAGTTCTGTTCACAAGTTGTCACGCCGCCGTCGCACCATCATCATCGCCCCTACCATATACCACCACAGCTTATCTGCTATTTCTCTAAGTCCATATACCACCACCGATCCGAGTCCATATACCACCACCAATCTGAGCCCACATATACTACCGTCATATACCATCACCAGTCCGAGTTCCACCAGATTCATCTCTGCCACCAGTCCTAGTCCGAGTCCAGTATTTATTCCTTTATTTTAGAGTGCCAGATCACGCGATACTACGAGTCGTGAACAAGTCGGATTCCCCAATTTTCGTGCTACCCGCAGAAGAAAAATAGTTCCAGTTTCAAAAAAAAAAAAACTAAGTCTGGAAAATTCTGGCTAGGCAGTTTTTAGACCATTTGTAGACTTTTTCGAAAAAAATTTGTTGCGGAGCAAAAAAAAAGAAAAAAAAAGTGCAAAAAAAAAATTCAGAGTGTGCTCCTCCCTTGTTTACGTGCAGCGCCGTGATTTTTGTTAGTGTTCTAGGCTCGCGTCTCTAGCACGGTCTAGCCTAGGACCAGCACAGTACCGTCGTTGAGAGTTTATTCAACATTGCATCTCTGAATTGATTATTGCTGACCCTTTTTGCTACCATATCATAAGCCTTCCCAGCTCCACATACATCTACATCGTGTGTTTGACACCACCTGGCAATCGCTCTGTCCAAGCTCTGAGAGTTTTGACTACAAAGGTTGCCGATCACCACCTGCTGCTGGGTAAGAACTGGTAAGAATTTGAGATTTGCTTGACGTATTTGTGACACCACACCACACCACCACCACTTTCTAGTAGTCTATAGGATCATATTCTTGTGTGTTTCTATTGCTGCTAACCATGGCAGGATCACAAGCCGACGAGATTGACTGGGAGAACATGACGAACAAGGAGTTGCATGATAAATTTCAGCAAATGATGAGTGGCCAGGTGGGAGATGTGCTAAACAGATTTGAAGAGGCCATGGAGAAGATAGATGGCATGGAGAAGTCGTTCGAGACAAAGCTGGATAACAAGTTTAATGAATTGCTCACGCGTCTTCCCCAACCACCACCGGCTGCACCTGTCGCACCTCTGCAACGACAACAACAACGCCCCCTTCCAAATCAGTTCGGACGAGCGAAGCGTGTTCCTCTTGAGGATGGCCAAACTTCTGGTGCTGCTGTACCTACTGTTGATGCTTCTTTGGCTTCTGCTCCTGCTGCTGCTGGTGCCGAGGAGGAGGATGATTACGCGGGCGATTATGAGGATGAGGTTGATCAAAATCATAACTACGTGCAACCACCAGCACCAGGTCGTCCACATGCAAATAATCGCAATGGTAGGTCTGCACCACCACTTCAGGTACGAGATCATGACCATCTTCCTAAATTAAAATTGAATATTCCGCCATTCGAGGGTAGATATGTTCCTGATATATATCTTACTTGGGAGTTAGAAACTGAACAACGTTTTACATGTTTACAATATCCCGAGGAACGACGTGTTGCTGCTGCTGTTTGTGCTTTCACTAGTTTTGCATGTGTATGGTGGTCTGAACATTGTAGATTATATCCTATTCCAGCTACGTGGGCTGCTTTCAAAACTGCTATGCGTACTCGTTGGGTTCCACCATATTATCAACGTGAATTACTTCAAAAATTGCAGCGCTTAAGACAAGGAAAAAATTCTGTAGAAGAATATTATCAGGAATTACAAACTGGCATGATTAGATGTGGTATTGTTGAGGAGAATGAAGCTATGCTTGCACGTTTCATGGGTGGATTAAATAGAGAGATTCAGACCATTCTAGAGTATAAGGAGTATAATAATATCACTCGTTTATTCCATCTTGCTTGTAAAGCTGAACGTGAAGTGCAGGATCGACAGGCATTGGCGCGAACTAATTTTTCTGCAGGTCGATCTTCATCATGGACACCGCGTGCCTCCTCTACTCCCACACGTCCTACTGCGGCACCACTGACTTCAGCCGCCAATTCCAACCGAGATACAAGAAAACAAGCACCACCACCACCATCTGCCAAGATTACACCTTCTGGGCCTGCCCAGAGCTCTTCTTCATCTATGGCATCAACAGGGCACACACATGATATTATTTTTCGTCGTTGTTGATAGAGGCGAGGGTGTCCCGATCTTTCGATGAGATGATAGCTATCGTTTTTGGTGGAGTAGACTTTGACGATCCGACTACGAACGTGCGAGGACGTCGCGCCTTAGCAATCGCTAAACCAACTCCGAGAGGTTATTGACCACGCCGGAGCACAATCAACCTGACCACGAGGGTCTATCTCCTGCAAGCAAACGAAGAACAAGCAAGAAACTAAGATTTGCAATCTGGATATTGCGAATATAAGATGAAAGCTTTATTAATCAAGGTGGGGTTCTGTGACGTCTTGGTCTGGTCGTTGAACACAAACGAAGTACGCGAAGTTGCAGCTATGGCGAACTTTTAATCTAAACGAAACCCAAAGTCTAAACGGTGCCCTAAGGGCTGTATATATGGAGGAAGAGGAGGGGATTTCGTGGCCCTTGAAGGAGGGGTCCGAAACCAACCCTCTCTCTTGTTTCCCCACACATACGGACTCTAAAAACAGCCTATACTCAAGTATTTCGAAATTACATGGGCCTGGCCCAATAATAAGGTGACGCAGCACCTATAATAGCCTCTGGACGAAATTTATGAAGTGACATCTTGTATATTTCGTCCAAGGCTTCCTGCACTCATTATGGTGGCTTCAAAGTCCTGAAATCATCACTTGTAACTCCGTTCTTGTTCCCCTTGTGCATGCCATCATCTCCATGCTTGAACTTGCTCCAAGGTTCCTCTTTCTTGTCCAAGCTAGGCCCTTCATTTGTAAGCAAAACAAATGTATCCAATTTAGGCAGCATCATATTCTCATGAACTTTAGAATCATTACCAAGAAACGAAAGTACCTGATATTTTAATTGGCGTGCGCGAGCTCTAGTAATTGGTCCAGTATGTATAGAAGCAGGGGTTGTGGGTGTAACAATGGTATTGATGTCCTCATCATCCTCCCCTTCTTGAAATGAAGTCGTCCTCGACGGAAGCTCATCTTCCTCACCCAAATAAGGTTTCAGACCTGCAATGTTAAAAGTGGGACTAACCCCAAAATCTGCAGGCAGCTCAAGTTTATATGCATTATCATTTATTTTCTCTAACACCTTAAAAGGACCATCAGCACGTGGCATTAGCTTTGATTTGCGCAAATCAGGAAATCTATCCTTACGCAAATGTAACCAAACAAGATCTCCAGGTGCAAACACAACATGTTTTCTACCCTTATCTCCAGCAAGTTTATATTTAGCATTCATACGCTCAATGTTCTCCTTAGTTAACTCATGCATTTTTAAGATCAATTCAGCACGTTGTTTAGCATCAAAATTAACCTTCTCCGAAGATGGAAGAGGCAACAAATCAATTGGTGCACGAGGAAGGAAACCATACACAATTTCAAAAGGACACATCTTAGTAGTAGAATGCAATGAACGATTATAAGCCAATTCAATATGAGGCAAGCATTCTTCCCACATTTTCTTGTTATTCTTCAAAACAGCCCTAAGCATAGTAGACAATGTTCTATTGACTACTTCAGTTTGTCCATCAGTTTGGGGGTGACATGTAGTACTAAAAAGCAGTTTAGTCCCCAACTTAGCCCATAAACATCTCCAAAAGTGGCTAAGAAATTTAGTATCACGATCTGAAACAATAGTATTTGGCACACCATGCAAGCGTATAATTTCACGAAAGAACAAATCAGCAACATTAACAGCATCATCGCTTTTATGACATGGTATAAAGTGTGCCATTTTCGAGAACCTATCCACGACAACAAATATGCTATCCCTCCCCTTCTTTGTTCGAGGTAAACCTAAAACAAAGTCCATAGATATATCCTCCCAAGGAACACTAGGTACAGGCAAAGGCATATAAAAACCATGAGGATTGAGTCGTGACTTAGCTTTTTGACATGTAGTGCAGCGAGCAACAAAACGCTCAACATCCCGTCTCATCTTTGGCCAAAAGAAATGTGTAGCAAGTATATCCTCCGTCTTCTTCACGCCAAAGTGTCCCATTAATCCTCCTCCATGCGCCTCCTGCAACAACAAAAGACGAACGGAGCTAGCTGGAATGCATAGCTTGTTAGCACGAAACACAAATCCATCGTTAACGACGAACTTGTTCCATGTTCTCCCTTCCTTACAATTCTGCAATACATCTTTAAATTCAGCATCATGCACATATTGATCTTTGATGGTCTCCAAACCAAATATTTTAAAGTCAAGTTGTGAAAGCATAGTATAACGACGAGACAATGCATCAGCAATAACATTTTCTTTACCCTTCTTGTGTTTAATGACATAAGGGAAAGTCTCAATAAATTCAACCCATTTAGCATGTCTACGGTTCAGTTTTGCTTGACTTTTAATGTGTTTCAAAGATTCATGATCAGAATGTATAACAAATTCTTTGGGCCATAAATAATGTTGCCATGTTTCTAAGGTCCGAACAAGAGCATATAATTCTTTATAATAAGTAGAATAGTTCAGACTAGGCCCACTCAATTTTTCAGAAAAGTATGCAACAGGTTTGCCATCTTGTAATAAAACACCTCCTAATCCAATTCCACTAGCATCACATTCAAGCTCAAAAGTCTTATTAAAATCAGGAAGTTGGAGTAAAGGAGCATGTGTCAACTTATCTTTCAATACCGTGAAGGCTTCTTCCTGTGAGGTACCCCAAACAAAAGGCACATCCTTCTTTGTAAGCTCATTGAGAGGTGCAGCAATGGTGCTGAAATCTCTCACAAAACGCCTATAGAAACCAGCTAGTCCAAGAAAACTCCTCACTTGAGTGACCGTTTTGGGCTGTGGCCAACTCTCAATAGCTTCAATCTTGGCTTTATCAACTTCAATTCCCTGTGGAGTAACAACATAGCCAAGAAAAGATACTCGGTCGGTGCAAAAGGTGCACTTCCCAAGGTTACCAAACAAACGTGCATCACGTAAAGCAATAAAAACAGCACGTAAATGTTCCAAATGTTCCTCCAAAGATCTGCTATAAATCAGTATATCATCAAAATAGACTACCACAAATCGTCCAATTGAAGCACGTAAAACTTCGTTCATTAATCTCATGAAAGTACTAGGTGCATTAGTTAACCCAAAAGGCATGACTAACCACTCATATAATCCAAACTTTGTTTTAAATGCTGTTTTCCATTCATCCCCCAATTTCATACGAATTTGATGGTATCCACTACGCAAATCAACTTTGGAGAATATTGTAGAGCCACTCAATTCATCAAGCATATCATCTAGTCTAGGAATAGGATGACGATAACGAATAGTAATATTATTAATGCCTCTACAATCAACACACATACGCGATGTACCATCCTTTTTCGGCACTAGAATAATAGGAACAGCACAAGGACTAAGGGATTCGCGTATATAACCTTTGTCGAGCAACTCCTGTACTTGACGCATAATCTCCTTCGTCTCCTCTGGATTGGTACGGTATGGCGCACGGTTTGGCAACGAAGCACCGGGAATTAAGTCAATCTGATGCTCAATCCCGCGAATAGGTGGTAATCCCGGTGGCACGTCTTGTGGAGAGACGTCAGCGAACTCCTGCAAAATGTTAGTGACCGCAGGAGGCAAAGAGGAAGGCACGTCCTCGAATGAAAATAACGCCTCTTTGCACACAAAAGCATAGCAAACAGAATTGCTGAAATCTAGATCATCAATATCAGATTTGGTGGCAAGTAAGCATGCACTTTTCAATTTAATTTCAGAAGCAACACTAGATGGTTTATTATTAGGCTTCATTTGTTTCTCAAATTCTTTTGCCACAATCTGATTTTCACTCTTATTTTTCTCCTGTTTTGCTTTACTAGCTCTATTAATATCATCTTTCAAAATAGAATCAGGAGTCATAGGAAGCAAAGTAATATGTTTATCCTTATGAACAAGAGTATACTGATTGTTTCTACCATGGTGTACAGAATTTTTATCAAATTGCCATGGTCTACCAAGTAATAATGATCATGCTTGCATGGGTACCTCATCACAATCAACATAATCAGCATATGTAGAGATACTAAAATGCACACGAACTGATAGAGGCGAGGGTGTCCCGATCTTTCGATGAGATGATAGCTATCGTTTTTGGTGGAGTAGACTTTGACGATCCGACTACGAACGTGCGAGAACGTCGCGCCTTAGCAATCGCTAAACCAACTCCGAGAGGTTATTGACCACGCCGGAGCACAATCAACCTGACCACGAGGGTCTATCTCCTGCAAGCAAACGAAGAACAAGCAAGAAACTAAGATTTGCAATCTGGTTATTGCGAATATAAGATGAAAGCTTTATTGATCAAGGTGGGGTTCTGTGACGTCTTGGTCTGGTCGTTGAACACAAACGAAGTACGCGAAGTTGCAGCTATGGCGAACTTTTAATCTAAACAAAACCCAAAGTCTAAACGGTGCCCTAAGGGCTGTATATATGGAGGAAGAGGAGGGGATTTCGTGGCCCTTGAAGGAGGGTTCCGAAACCAACCCTATCTCTTGTTTCCCCACACATACGGACTCTAAAAACAGCCTATACTCAAGTATTTCGAAATTACATGGGCCTGGCCCAATAATAAGGTGACGCAGCACCTATAATAGCCTCTGGACGAAATTTATGAAGTGACATCTTGTATATTTCGTCCAAGGCTTCCTGCACTCATTATGGTGGCTTCAAAGTCCTGAAATCATCACTTGTAACTCCGTTCTTGTTCCCCTTGTGCATGCCATCATCTCCATGCTTGAACTTGCTGCAAGGTTCCTCTTTCTTGTCCAAGCTAGGCCCTTCATTTGTAAGCAAAACAAATGTATCCAATTTAGGCAGCATCATATTCTCATGAACTTTAGAATCATTACCAAGAAACGAAAGTACCTGATATTTTAATAGGCGTGCGCGAGCTCTAGTAATTGGTCCAGTATGTATAGAAGCAGGGGCTGTGGGTGTAACAATGGTATTGATGTCCTCATCATATATGGACTCAGAGAAATAGCAGATAAGCTGTGGTGGTATATGGTAGGGGCGATGATGATGGTGCGGCGGCGGCGTGACCACTTGTGAACAGAACTCGAAACTCTAAAGAACTAGACGCTAAGACCAGCAACTTGACACGACGATGCAACCACAAATTCAACAAAGCAAAAACCCTAAAAAGATTATGCAAAGGCTCAGATTGGTTCGGATATGATGAACTAACCCTAAATTTTTTTTTTGGCTTTTTCCTGGACTGTAGGTATGAAAAACAGACTCGATCTAAACTACGAAAAACTGTAAATCTCACCGAGCAACCTGGGAATCTGATACCACTTGATAGAGGCGAGGGTGTCCCGATCTTTCGATGAGATGATAGCTATCGTTTTTGGTGGAGTAGACTTTGACGATCCGACTACGAACGTGCGAGGACGTCGCGCCTTAGCAATCGCTAAACCAACTCCGAGAGGTTATTGACCACGCCGGAGCACAATCAACCTGACCACGAGGGTCTATCTCCTGCAAGCAAACGAAGAACAAGCAAGAAACTAAGATTTGCAATCTGGATATTGCGAATATAAGATGAAAGCTTTATTGATCAAGGTGGGGTTCTGTGACGTCTTGGTCTGGTCGTTGAACAGAAACGAAGTACGCGAAGTTGCAGCTATGGCGAACTTTTAATCTAAACAAAACCCAAAGTCTAAACGGTGCCCTAAGGGCTGTATATATGGAGGAAGAGGAGGGGATTTCGTGGCCCTTGAAGGAGGGGTCCGAAACCAACCCTATCTCTTGTTTCCCCACACATACGGACTCTAAAAACAGCCTATACTCAAGTATTTCGAAATTACATGGGCCTGGCCCAATAATAAGGTGACGCAGCACCTACAATAGCCTCTGGACGAAATTTATGAAGTGACATCTTGTATATTTCGTCCAAGGCTTCCTGCACTCATTATGGTGGCTTCAAAGTCCTGAAATCATCACTTGTAACTCCGTTCTTGTTCCCCTTGTGCATGCCATCATCTCCATGCTTGAACTTGCTCCAAGGTTCCTCTTTCTTGTCCAAGCTAGGCCCTTCATTTGTAAGCAAAACAAATGTATCCAATTTAGGCAGCATCATATTCTCATGAACTTTAGAATCATTACCAAGAAACGAAAGTACCTGATATTTTAATTGGCGTGCGCGAGCTCTAGTAATTGGTCCAGTATGTATAGAAGCCGGGGGTTGTGGGTGTAACAATGGTATTGATGTCCTCATCACACGAAACACAAATCCATCGTTAACGACGAACTTGTTCCATGTTCTCCCTTCCTTACAATTCTGCAATACATCTTTAAATTCAGCATCATGCACATATTGATCTTTGATGGTCTCCAAACCAAATATTTTAAAGTCAAGTTGTGAAAGCATAGTATAACGACGAGACAATGCATCAGCAATAACATTTTCTTTACCCTTCTTGTGTTTAATGACATAAGGGAAAGTCTCAATAAATTCAACCCATTTAGCATGTCTACGGTTCAGTTTTGCTTGACTTTTAATGTGTTTCAAAGATTCATGATCAGAATGTATAACAAATTCTTTGGGCCATAAATAATGTTGCCATGTTTCTAAGGTCCGAACAAGAGCATATAATTCTTTATCATAAGTAGAATAGTTCAGACTAGGCCCACTCAATTTTTCAGAAAAGTATGCAACAGGTTTGCCATCTTGTAATAAAACATCTCCTAATCCAATTCCACTAGCATCACATTCAAGCTCAAAAGTCTTATTAAAATCAGGAAGTTGGAGTAAAGGAGCATGTGTCAACTTATCTTTCAATACCGTGAAGGCTTCTTCCTGTGAGGTACCCCAAACAAAAGGCACATCCTTCTTTGTAAGCTCATTGAGAGGTGCAGCAATGGTGCTGAAATCTCTCACAAAACGCCTATAGAAACCAGCGAGTCCAAGAAAACTCCTCACTTGAGTGACCGTTTTGGGCTGTGGCCAACTCTCAATAGCTTCAATCTTGGCTTTATCAACTTCAATTCCCTGTGGAGTAACAACATAGCCAAGAAAAGATACTCGGTCGGTGCAAAAGGTGCACTCCCAAGGTTACCAAACAAACGTGCATCACGTAAAGCAATAAAAACAGCACGTAAATGTTCCAAATGTTCCTCCAAAGATCTGCTATAAATCAGTATATCATCAAAATAGACTACCACAAATCGTCCAATGAAAGCACGTAAAACTTCGTTCATTAATCTCATGAAAGTACTAGGTGCATTAGTTAACCCAAAAGGCATGACTAACCACTCATATAATCCAAACTTTGTTTTAAATGTTGTTTTCCATTCATCCCCCAATTTCATACGAATTTGATGGTATCCACTACGCAAATCAACTTTGGAGAATATTGTAGAGCCACTCAATTCATCAAGCATATCATCTAGTCTAGGAATAGGATGACGATAACGAATAGTAATATTATTAATGCCTCTACAATCAACACACATACGCGATGTACCATCCTTTTTCGGCACTAGAATAATAGGAACAGCACAAGGACTAAGGGATTCGCGTATATAACCTTTGTCGAGCAACTCCTGTACTTGACGCATAATCTCCTTCGTCTCCTCTGGATTGGTACGGTATGGCGCACGGTTTGGCAACGAAGCACCGGGAATTAAGTCAATCTGATGCTCAATCCCGCGAATAGGTGGTAATCCCGGTGGCACGTCTTGTGGAAAGACGTCAGCGAACTCCTGCAAAATGTTAGTGACCGCAGGAGGCAAAGAGGAAGGCTAGTCCTCGAATGAAAATAACGCCTCTTTGCACACAAAAGCATAGCAAACAGAATTGCTGAAATCTAGATCATCAATATCAGATTTGGTGGCAAGTAAGCATGCACTTTTCAATTTAATTTCAGAAGCAACACTAGATGGTTTATTATTAGGCTTCATTTGTTGCTCAAATTCTTTTGCCACAATCTGATTTTCACTCTTATTTTTCTCCTGTTTTGCTTTACTAGCTCTATTAATATCATCTTTCAAAATAGAATCAGGAGTCATAGGAAGCAAAGTAATATGTTTATCCTTATGAACAAGAGTATACTGATTGTTTCTACCATGGTGTACAGAATTTTTATCAAATTGCCATGGTCTACCAAGTAATAACGAACATGCTTGCATGGGTACCACATCACAATTAACATAATCAGCATATGTAGAGATACTAAAATGCACACGAACAGTACGTGTTACCTTAACCTTGCCGCTGTTGTTGAACCATTGGATATAGTAAGGATGTGGATGTGGTCGTGTGGTGAGAGATAGCTTCTCCACCATCTCCATGCTAGCCAAGTTGTTGCAGCTCCCTCCATCTATGATGACGCGAACAGAACGTTCCTTCACAACTCCCTTTGTATGGAACAAATTATGCCTCTGATTTTGCTCAGCTTGTGTGACCTGCACACTCAAAACACGTTGAGCAACTAAACATTCATACCTGTCAGCGTCTTCAGGAGCCATGTATTGCGTCTCATGATCAGAATCATCTCCACCGTGTTCTTCACTTGTAATAAGAGCCAAAGTCTCCTCATCATAGTCACTAGCGGACTCATACCCACCATCCTCAGTAGCAATCATAACACGCGGAGATTGGCATTCTCTCGC
>JAAAXO010000183.1:0-98337 GCA_011799875.1 Thinopyrum elongatum | reverse complement strand
CGTGGCCCAATCCACGACCCAACTCATGGCCTCATCACGAACATAACTATAGCATTCTTCATCTTCAATGACCAAATAGTTCTCATCTTCTTAATTCATAGGTGTGTTTGTGTGATGATAACCTCACCTATGGTGAACTGAAAAACGTAGCAGAAAAAGGTAACCTCAACACCACAGCATGTACTAATTCAAGGATCATTTATCAGCAACAAAGAAAAAAAATATCCATCACCTTATATAGAGGGAATATCTCTCGCAGCACCCTAGGTGCTCCTCAGGTTATGTCTGGGGTTAAGATAACCTCTTTGTATAGCATGGGAACATCAACACACAAAGACGACAAATTTCTACGTGGAAAACCCCCAAGTTATTTTAAAAACCATGGGTCAAGACAACCTAAATCTCCCTCCACTATTATATAATGTGGGATACAACAAGTTCTTCGCTATGTATCATTAGAGGCTCACATACGTCAATATTTATACATCTTGGATAGCAACAACAAGATTTGAGGCCACAACAGCTAGGGATTAGAACTATCTTACGAAAGGATGGTGGAACCACAGAAGGAGACAAATCGGTTGATTTCATATTCATAACCTTTAGGAAGGGATCCATCTAGTTGATGTAAAGCTTTTTCCTTCAAACTTCATTTCCTTCCGTTTTTCTCTTGGTTTTGTCTTTTATTCTCCAATTGAGGCTCGACGAAGATTTTCCAGTTGTGTTAGTGGATGCTGGATGGGAATCTAGACATCGCCTTCTCTCATGTGCCAAATCCAAAATGACTCTAGGTCATAACCCAATGATCTTTCATTGCTTTGGACTGCATAGAACTATTCAAATGGCACCACCTCACAACGCACATGAAAATAATATCCCTATAGGTGATAACCCACTTTGTTGTGGGGACGAGAGACAACAGTATGCAGTGGATGAGTTTGTACTCCCATGGTATGCCATTTCGTGTGAGTGCGAGAATAGTTTCCACGGATTTTGCGCCACCATGACAAAGCTAGTGGCGGCAATCGCTACCATGGTGGTGAAGTGACAGTTCATGCTGTATCTTCTAGGGTGCTAGGCATGCCCAGATTTACCACAGACCTACACTTACGACGAAGGTATGGGATTGCCGAAGCGTCCTCAAAGTGATATTTTGGCGGTATGATCCTCTCTCACCTACTAATCCACCACCTACGTCACACATGTGTCCAAGGATACCCTTCCCTCCGTGGACAACTCTTGGCGACTGGGTTCCCTGCTTGGTGTATGCACGGTTATTGTTTTATGAGATATATTTTGTCCCGATCTTGCGTGTTTACAACATATTTGTTGGTTCACCAAGTGGTGGAGAGAACACAAGTCGACTTCAGTTTGAGGTGCTTTCTCTAACATGTGATCTCTAGCTCTGGGGTGAAAACCTTTGGTTAGATATTAAATTGGTGGTACCTGGGAATTCCTGTGGTTTCAGATTGTGTCCTTGTTGAAGGCATTTCCTGGAGTTTTCCATGACTTGTATTGAAGGAGAAAACCATGATCTGACTTTTGTGTGTCGAATTTAACATGACGTTGGTTGTGGCGTTCCCTTCCTAGATGCATTACTTATGAAGAACCCTTATCATGGTCCTGGTGTTTTCAAGGCTGGTCAGTTGGCTGCTCGGCATGGATTTCATTGATTTTATTTTATTTATTTTCATAATTTGGTTATGTGCATTCTCAAATCTTGAGTTGCTCTTGGTATCATCTTGTTACAAAGGCGGGACTGACATCGCCTTGGAATTAATATATTTCCTTTTTCAAAAATAGTAACACATGGCTAATCTTTCTAGACAAGGTTGCGTAGAGGTGGTAATGACTATTCATTGATAACCTCTAACCTTAACCTTTAGTCTATTTTTCGAAAAAGGATAATATATATGAGATTGAGTGCACATGCCTTTGCATTAAGTACGCAGTGAATAACCTCTAACCTTTAGTCTATTTTACCCAATTTTATTATTTGAATGTGCATTTGAAATTTAATTCATGATGGGTGCAAAAATACTAATTTGTAATTTAGATGTTGATTTCCTTTATAAACTCAGTTAAATTATACGAAATTTGACTTCGGACGAAATCTACGTTTGTTATGAAATGGTGCACCGTTTATATTCATCTATCTCGTCTATGGCTCTTTTTTTATTTCTATTTTTTCACATCAAATCGTCAGCTGCTATTTTCCATTGATATTTGTTCACATCAAGTGTTGCTCAACAAGTTTACTTTTCATAAAAATTCACTCCCTATAGAGCCTTAGAAAACTGCCGGGAGCTAATTCATAAGATGCGAGAAAAGACGTCAGAAAAGTTCAAAAATGAATTTGTCGCGAACATAAAACCATGGGAGAAACAGTTCTCGTGAAATATCAAGAGCAGATACTCAAGTCGTAAGAGACAATTCTCCAACCTGTGTGAAGGTGATTTCCAAATACAAGACTTGTTGGAGTTCTATTTCTACTCATTACTCTCTTGTAACCTATGTTAAATTTTTTACAGATTTGAAGTCATTTGATGTGGACTATTTACACAAGATATCCGGAGACCTCATACTAGAGTCGCAATCATATGCTACTTTTCAGATCTTGGGAGTAAAGGTAGTTATTATAAAGCTCCATTTTATAATTTTTACTATGCATAATTCATTTTTTTGTGCCGTATGTATAATTCATGTTGTTCTCTGAGAACTTTTTTTTGAAGTATCACTGAAATTAGTTAAACTGAAATAGAAATGACATATACTACAAAATATTTGCATTGTACCTGTGAAAGGAATGTGTATATAAATGGGCCATTTAAACACGATAGCACACACAATTCTGGGTGGGGATAGAACCAAAATTAGGACTTCATTGTTTGTGAACCGTGGATATACAAATCTCTACCAGGTATTTTATATGTAATTTCCAGAACCCATATTTTGTAGTCTTCAAGAAAGCAATCGCAGAGAACCCAATTATCTTTTATTTATCTCCATAGGAATTTTAACATGACACGATACAACCAACACGAGCAAACCCGGTCTCTGCACGTACGACTACACATCCCACAACATTGAACAACATGGGCAAAATTAAAGTAATGAAACCAATGCCTAAGGAAGGTGGGAGCAGGACCGATGCAAAGACTATGCCGCCACCAAGCATGTAAAAATATTATTCGCCATCTGCTCCAAAAGCGCAGAGACAGCCATATACATATGTCAGTGTTCTTGTCATTAAAGGTTAGAGCATGAACGGATCCAGTGCGTGCATTTCTATATAAACTGCAGCGAGAAAGTTAATTTAATTTCTATTAAAAATCATATCATTTCTACATAGCTTGATCTATCAAACAAACACTCGCTCCCACCTTATATGTGTGCACTAAACATGCAATCTGTGCCATGTAAGAGCAACTCTAGTGGAGTTGCCATATTGGTAGCCTTCATAACACGTATGGAGCGCACTCCATAATATTATGACGGCTTCCGAGGCAACGGTAAACAGAAAATCAACACAAACAGAGACTGCAAAAAAATTATTCATGTGGGACCCATTTGTCATTGGAGAACAAGACAGCAATCTTCCCCATCTCATCGAACAACATTGTAAGAAGTTTCGAACATGCTTTCGACAAGGATATCTAGTACAATTTCAACTAGGATTTATACTAAGATTTCAACAGGCGCACTACAACTAATCCGTCCTCTTCCTCCATTTAGAGGTGACCTCTGGGGAGGGGCATGGTTTGGTTGCTGCCACTTCCAGTCACACGGTTGTTGAATGCATATGTGTCATTGATGCCGGAGAAGGCCACTGCTTTGTAGCCTTCTGTGAACGCGTTGTCCCTTCCTGCAAAGGCTACCATCATCATGTGGGTACGGGATTAGTGGGAGGTTGAGAGGCACTTCGAGAGGACAATTGACTCAGCCTTACACAGTGCTTCCTCCTCGACCCCCTTGGATTAGTGCAATGCCCTCTGCCAGAATTTTCTTTTCGCATCAGGGAAAGGTCCGCAAGGAGGGATCGGCCCGACGACATTGTCGATGGGTGGTGAGTGTGGCGGCAACAGGAACATGGAAGACAATTGAGGAGTGGCACCTACGAAGGGGGGAGATGGGTGAGGAGTGGCATTGTCGATTCGGGTGATCCGATTTATAAACCCACGGCCGGGCGTGCACCTGCAGGAAACAAGGCTCGATTTGGCTCGTGTGGGTGGGAAATGGGTGCAACACACAGCGGCGGCCATTAACTGGTGCTCTTCCTGGTGAAAAGTGATTGCACCAGTGGAAGGAGTTGAAGCGGCAATCATACAGATGGCCGCACCATTGGTGAGGCTGGGCATGAGAGGAGGAGACCATGCTGAAATTTCCCTCCCGCAGTGATGAATAGATTTGGTGGCTGCTCCATATCGATGCCCCCCTCCTCTAAATATGGAGTATCATGGGCTTGGTTTCTAGAGGCCTCCAAAAACATTGCAGGCGGATTGGCATACGTCGACTCTTCTAGAGCTTCATTTTCGGTCGCGGTCGCCATATGCGAGGTTATTATGGCGACCGAGCCAATATGGCTCATCTGCTAGAGTTGCTCTAACCAATTACCGAACATAAGATATCGAAACCAAGTCATTGTTTTGTTCCGTAGATAGCCCCATGGATAAATCTTTGGTGATATTAGAGTTCTTTAGGTCTCTATTTATGGCCTCCTCCCATGTCAAGTTTGATTTACCTCAACCTCTCTTAACATTATCAGTATGCCTTAACCGTTCGCTATGCACTGGTGCTTCTGGAGGCCTACGTTGAACATGCCCAAACCATTTTAGAGGATGTTGGTCAAGCTACTTTTCAATCGGCGCTACCCCAACTCTATCGCGTATATCATCATTCCGGACCCGATTGTTTCTTGTGTGGCCACATATCCATCTCAACATGCGCATCTCTGATACACCTAATTATCGGACATGTCGCCTTTTAGTTGGCCAATATTCAACATCATAAAACATCGCCAGTCGAATCACCATCCTATATAAAACTTGCCATTTAGCTTTTGTGGAACTCTCTTATCACAGAGAATGTCGTAAAGCTACACACAATTTCATCCATCCAGCTTTAAGCCGATGGCTCACATCTTCATCGGTATCATCATCCTTCTGCATGATTGACCCTAAATATCAAAAGTGTCCTTTTGAGGTACCACTTGCCCATTAAGGATAACTTCCTCCTTCTTATCGTGTCAGGTAGTATTGAAACCGCTCCTTATATACTCAGCATTAGTTCTACTAAGTCTAAAACATTTCAAATCCAAAGTTTGACTCCACAACTCTGACTTTCTATTAACCCCCGTTCGACTATCGGCGACTAGCACGACATCAGCAGCAAAGTGTATACACGATGGGATATCTCCTTGTATATCCCTTGTGACCTGACCGGTCACCAAAGAAAATCGATAAGGGTTTAAATGTGACCCTAGTATAGTCTTATTTTAATTTGAAAGTTATCGGTATCACCATCACTTGTTTGAACACTTGTCACAACATTATCGTACATGTCCTTGATGAAGGTAATGTACTTTAATGAGACTTTGTGTTTCTCCAAATCCTACCACATGACATTCTGTGGTATATTATTATAGGCCTTCTTCAAGTCAATGAACACCATATGCATGTCCTTCTTTTACTCCCTATATCTCTCCATAAGTTGCCGTACCAAGAAGATAGCTTCAATGGTCGACCTCCCGGGTTAAGATGTGATGGGTCAGCCCGCTCCGGCCCGGACCTGGTTTTGCTAGCTCCTCTGTTTAATTTTGTTCAGGGACATGTAGCCGGCCCAATGGTCCAATACTGAATGGCGACATTTTTATGTCGTTATCTTGTTGAAGGCATTGCTCGGATATATGCTCAGACTGATTCTTCGGAGTGAAAACCGGGATTTTGACCTTGGTTGGTTGAATCCGGTGATGGCAGTGCTTGAGCGTTATCCCTTCCTGAAGGCGTTGATGTTGAAGAACCACAGCGTTTGTGTGGTGTCATGAGATGATCGGTGCGTATATGACCATTGGTATAGTTTGTCGATTGCTGATCACTTTGATTTTCCCTCTTTCTTCCTCCCCTACGCATAGCTTTGATCGTATATGATTTGCTATTTGTTGGGTTTTTGTGTGCGTGCATTGGTGTTGGTTGTGTGCATGTTAGTTATGCAGAGGCCGGGTATGTGCTCATTATGTTTGTATCCTTTTGATGCTCCATTTTGAGCCAATAAAATTCACCCTTTATAGAAAAAAAAAACAATTGGGCCAATTCCCACTTTGCAATGCCCAAGTAGATGGAGACGGTGATGTACTCAGAATTTGTCCAATGTTATCATTTTGGTTGAGAGCAACATGGTACAAGGTTAGATATTGTTCGTAGAGGCTGGACAGATATAGTTATCCTTGGAATGTAACAACACCACACACTACTCGTAATTTTTAGGTGAAGTTCAAAATGTCTACCAGCAGTGGCCCCAGAAATTGGCATTAAAACTCAAAATGCCAACTCTTACATAGAGTTCAATAAAGAATTACCATGCTCTGATTTGCTTTTTCAGTTTATGAGAAAAACACGAAACCAGGAAAGTTATTTCTGACTATGCTCATGCATGTATGCATTTATTTTGAAGGGATTACCATTTATGTAATGCTTAACATTCTGAAATCCACCACATATTGGTAGGAGGAACGTTTCAGGAAAGAAGTTGAATTGGCGCGGGAAAAGGCTGACAAGAATGTAAAAGAAGTGCAAGATAAGGTTAAAGAGGTGCAGGTAGCAGGACAACGAATGAAGGAGGAAATTAATCGTGTAAAGGAGAAACAGGAAGTTGAACTTAAGTTGGCCAGGGAGGAAGCCGAACGTGAAAGTCAGAAGCTCGTCGAGGAGCATGATGAAAAAAATAATATCCTCCAAAAGGAAATAGAAACTCTTGAACGGATAAACAAAGAGCTAGAAAAAAAGCAGAAAGGCGGGGGTGGCTGTTCCATATTATGATACCCAAAGTATCAACCCGCTCCACATGGTGTGTTGTGGTAAGTTCAGGCTCGGAAGAAGCCATTTCTGCATACCACTTTAATTAATATACTGAAATAAATCAAATGGAACGAGTCAGCTGTCAAGCTTAAACTTTTTTTTTCTTCATTTGGGATCCATTATTATGAATATGTAACAAACATTGTACGTATGGAAGCAAGCACTATCGTCGGTGCTCATTGATTTGTGTCTCTAGCCTCCTCATTTATTTATTTTTATTTTCTGAAAAGGAGGAATACCCCGGCCTCTGCGTCGAAGTGATACGTACAGGCACTTTATTATATTCTTCCACAAAACCCAACAAAACAAATAGATGGATCAATTCAAATAGTCACCTTCCTAGCAACTATTGTTGCTACACCTACAATCCTGATGGCATGCCCTGACCGCATATCAACACACCACATCTATTCCGGTGGCCTCAACAAGCCGCCCGCTGGCAGGCCGAGAGAAGCAACGGGTCTAGCTAGACCCTCTGCGTGCACCGCATGCACACGCTCTATGATCAGCTGCCGCCATCTTCTTCCATCCCACCTTGAGGACTGATAAGTGTATCCACCTCGTCCAGCCATAATGTCGCCGACGTCACCTCGACGCCAAACAACAACACCATCCTGCACGTATCTATCCACACGCGCCCGTCACCGAAACTCCGCTGCAACATGCCGCCGAGATTCGCCTTCAGCCTTGCGGTAGATGTAACACCGCTCCTCCTCTTGTCCCCTCCAGCAAGCACTTGCTCCAAAACAATGCCCCCAGCGGGGAGAACGACACCGAAGGCGCCGTCATCCTCTGATCCGGTAGACCCAGATCTAGTGTTTCCCTCGAAACATCCCGATCGAGTTGATGTGACCTCAACGACGATGCCTCAAGAAGGAAACGACGTCAGAGACGCTGCCATCGTCCGCCAAAACCGTAGTCAGGCGTGATTTTCACCG
This sequence comes from Thinopyrum elongatum, assembly GCA_011799875.1. Classification (NCBI taxonomy): domain Eukaryota; kingdom Viridiplantae; phylum Streptophyta; class Magnoliopsida; order Poales; family Poaceae; genus Thinopyrum; species Thinopyrum elongatum. Next base: position 90,326 of record JAAAXO010000183.1, on the reverse strand, counting down.
AAAGCCGCGTCGTCTCGATCTCGTGGCTGGGTGGAACCGTGCGGAGCCTCACCATGAAGAGGTACGCAGCCATCGGTACTCCGGCAGAGAACCTCCATCCCCTCACCAGACCCTTCATTGCACTGCCGGCCATCCACGTGCAGAACCGAGCACGAATCTGGGTGGGATCTAGATCCACGGCCGTCGTCATGCCCATCATCTAGCACCGCCGCCGCACGACAAGGGACGCCGCCCTGGCCGCTGCACGCACACTCCCCAATGGCACCACACCAGCCGCTCCAAGGAAATCGCCCCAACCCTTCGGCGCTGGGCACCACGGCCTACGCCGATGGCAGCGGCAGAAGGGAAGGCCGCCGTGAAGAACCGCCGCTGGTGGCGCGAGGGTTTTCCCCTGGCGACGCCTTGGGGAGACATCATGAGGGGGTCGCGTCTTGTGAAGATGTTTGGCAAAGAAAAAGGATCTAGCCTCCTCATATATATGATAGGGTTGTATATTCGCGTAGCTCCTTTTACAAGGGCTTATCACTTTTCTTCTAGCAGGCGGCCAATGGACGTCACAAATGCCGTATGTGACGGTGCAAAATGATACGTCCATTTTGCATCATGTTTTCCTACTGTTATTTATAGTGTTTTCATGCAATATAACACCTTGTGGAGTAATTCTAATGCCTTTTCTCTCATAATATGCAACGTTTTCACAAAGAGGGAGAATACTGGCGGCTGGAATTCTGGACCTGAAAAAGCTACGTCAGAGATATCTATTCTACACACCTCCAAATGAGCTGAAATTTTACGGAGAATTATTTTGGAATATATAAAAAATACTGGAGAAAAGAAATACGGAGGAGGCCACCCAGGTGCCCACTAGGCACGAGGGCGCGCCTACCCCCCAGGCGCGCCCTGGTGGGTAGTGGGCTCACTGGCCTACCTCTGGTGCCCTTCTTCTGGTACATAAGGTCTTTTGACCTAGAAAAATAAATAAAGGGAGGACTTTCGGGACGGAGCGCCATCATCTCAAGGCGGGACTTGGGCAGGAGAACTTTTCCCCTCCGGTGGAGTGATTCTGCCGGGGGGAACTTCCCTCCGGGAGGGGGAAATCGAAGCCATCATCATCACCAACAACCCATCTCATCTTGGGGAGGCCAATCTTCATCAACATCTTCAACAGCACCATCTCATCTCAAACCCTACTTCATCTCTTGTGTTCAATTTTTGTATCAAAACCTTAGATTGGTACCTATGGGTGACAAGTAGTGTTGATTACATCTTGTAGTTGATGCTAGATGGTTTATTTGGTGGAAGATTATATGTTCAGATCCACTATGCTATTTAATACCCCTCAGATCTTGAGCATGAATATGTTTTGTGAGTGGTTACTTTTGTTCTTGAGGACACGGGAGAAGTCATGTTGCAAGTAATGATGTGAACTTGATATTTGTTTGATATTTTGATGATATGTATGATGTGATTTCCTTAGTGGTGTTATGTGAACGTCGACTACATGACACTTCACCATCTTTGGGCCTAAGGGAATGCATTGTGGATTAGTTATTAGATGATTGGTTGCTAGTGTGACAGAAACTTAAACCCTAGTTTATGCGCTATTCCGTAAGGGGCTGATTTGGATCCATATGTTTAATGCTATGGTTAGATGTTATCTTAATTCTTCTTTCATAGTTGCGGATGCTTGCAAGGGGGTTAATCATAAGTGGGAGGCTTGTTCAAGTAAGAACAGCACCCAAGCTACAAAAAGGATTGTTTTGGCCTGTCCTTTGCTACAAAAAGGATTGGGCTACCTTGCTGCACCTATTGTTACTATTGCTACTTGTCACTTGTTACAAATTATCTTGTTATCAAAATACTTGTTATCGACAATTTCAGTGCTTGCAGAAATTACCTTGCCGAAAACCGATTGTCATTTCCTTCTGCTCCTCATTGGGTTCGACAATCTTACTTATTGAAAGGACTATGATACGTCTCCAACGTATCTATAATTTTTGGTTGTTCCATGTTGTTATATTATCATTCTTGGATGTTTTACAATCATTTTATAGCAACTTTATATCACTTTTTTGGGACTAACCTATTGACATAGTGCCCAGTGCCAGTTGCTGTTTTTTGCCTTTGGATGACGTTTAACAAACCCCAAAGTTCATGATTCAACATCTTCTTTGTCGCTTTAAAAGCGGCAACATACTTCGCCTCTGTTATAGAATTTGCCACAGTAACTTGTTTGAACAAATTCTAACTAACTGTGCCACCATATTGTGTGTTACACAAAACCCTTAATTTAAATCGAAAATCGCATGGAGAAATGATGAAGACTGTATCGATTTAACCTTTTACAACGAACTCTTCATGATCTTCACTTGCGAGAAAACATGTCATCGGTGCTACTATAGTACTCAATGACCCTTTTTCACTATTGTCCCATGATCAGTACTTTGATCACTTTGGTATCTATACTCGTAACAACTTTGGAGTATTGGACATATCTGTTTGTTTTACATACCATGGAATACATGATTAATCCAAACACGAAGGTGTGTGGAATCTCCATCATGTATTTTGCTCATCAGTGTTTTTGGGACACCAAGTCTTGCAAAAACTCTTTCCATGTGACTTCGGCAAGAATCACTCCTTGGCGTTTTAAATGCTAAAAAGTTTTAGCATCTTGTCAATATGTATTTATTACTTAGCCCCATTAGGTAAATCTATCTCCATAGATCATCATGCCTAATATTGAGGCTATTTAGCCCAAGCACTTCATCGAAAAACTATTTTCAAATGAAGTCCTAATTTGTGTCAAGAATTTTATTTCCAATTAACAATGTGTCAAGCACACAACGTTTTTAGAAATATTATTATGCTCCCACTTACTTTCTTGAATCACAAGCATCTTTGTTACCCATTGATGAAGTCAAAACCCTTTTGACCATTTCATCAGAACACGCAGATTCCAACTCCATTTTGCTCTCTTCGGTCCATTGCTGGAACTCTGAAGTTTGCATACTTACTAGCATCCTTTGGACTGACAAAATACCTTGGACTGTAACACATGCAAGTCCTTGGTTTTATTTCCATCAGATGGAAATCCTTTTGTCATCCTTGTTTTATATCTCATGATTGAAATATGTATTAATTGCTAGTTCAACCCGAACCGACTTTAAGCATCGCTACGGTGAGACAACCTCATCGTAGTCAACTCCTTGAACTTGTTATTGCAACAAGTCGAGCTTTGTGGATAAAACATTTTTATCCGTATTAGTTTTAATTTCCATAAATATTCGTTAGACTCCAAGTCTTCCGAAAGGTGTATCAAGGTTTTAATCTTGAATCACTTATATGGAAACTAACTCAGGTTGTATTGGCATTTAGCCAATTCCGGAGTCAGGGCCCATCTACGCTTCCTTGTGTATCGTAGGTATACTGTTGTCTAACAACAATATCTCGTTTGTGCACCTGAGAGGTTTGCACGAGCCTTGCCTACGTGGTTCAGCTGCAAGTTCGACCGAAGTCCATACATTTTATTGTAGAGACTTCCGTATCAGTCGCAGTAGGAAACTCTGGAATTTACTTCCAAGGTCTCCTTCCTTTGATCTGATGACGAAGATACTGTTATCTTGTCGAGTTGCATTGTTCTCCCACTCACCTTTTTGAAAGAACCATTTTCTTCAAAAAGCATACCGTTCTTTCTGGCAAACCTATTTGCTTCGGTATAGTGAGGGAGGAATACCCAATTACTTGGGATAACCTACAAAGTAACACTTGTCTGATTTGGAATAGGTTTGTAACCTTTTACACAAGCCCCATATTCCAAATGTTAAGAAAAGATACAACATCGTTGGGCGTACCATACCATGTCGTCATTTCAACAGACCCGATGGAGCTCTTTTCAGTGTAAAAAGCCGCAGTCTCTAAAGCATCACTTTAAAAGGGATAATGGCAAATTTATTTATGTCATCTTTGATCTTACCATGTCGTAAATGGTTCGATTACAACTTCACGGACTTTCCACTTGCAGTGGTGTTCCGGGAGATGCAAGTTATGAAACCCCTTTCACAACTCATCTGACATTCGCTAAACTTGTAACTCAAATTCTCCTTTCTGCAATCGAATTGTAGAAACATAATTTTCTTGTTACAATAACTTCTACTTCATTTTTGAAAACCTTTCGAATGATTTCAAAAGATCCAGACTTACGTCTCATCAAGTAAATATCCATATATCTACTTGAGTCATTTCTGAAGATAGATAAATCCACTACTTGCAACAACATTTATTGAACTACACACATCAAAATGTATGATCGCCAATAAGTTTGTTGCTCGTTCCTTATGGCCTGTGAACGGTATTTCAGTCACTTCACTTTTCGGAGGAAAGTTGCAAGTGTCAGATGATTCAAAACCAAAACGACTTCAAACTCCATCATAATGGAATTTTCCATGTGGGTTTCTACAATGTGACCAAATGCAGTGCCACATTTGTGTGGTATTCTTTTAGTCTTGCGACATTTAGCGTCAGTGTTATGGATGTATCATATTACCATCAATATTCATAACATACATCCCATCTTGGATGGAAGCATGGCCCTTCATGTTATTCATAATACTGAACAATAATTGTTGTTTTTATGAACAACTCTCTTGCATCAAACATTGTGCAATGGGCTAGAGTGTATGAAACTCTAAAATGAATTATGAAAGTAAATACTGAGGTAATGTATTATTATCAATATTCATAACATACATCTCATTCATAATGAAAGTATGGCCCTTATGTTATTCATAACACCGAACATCAAAAAGTTCTCTTATGAACAACCTTCTTGCAAGATACCTTATGCAAAGGGCTAGAGTGTGAAACACTAAAATGAATTATGAAAGTAAATACATAGGTAATAAACCGATGGAAGGTATAGTAACATTTACTATGTTCCCTGTGTGTATCTTAACCTCATTCCTGGCTAGTCTTTTAGGCCATCTTAGTTCTTACATCGAGTTGCAACAGAATGCAATCGAGCGGGTATCTTTGTGATTAACTCACAATACCCAAGAATCAGAGATTAACAATTTAATCATAATTCCCAAGAACTATATCTTTGACCAGCCTTCTATACATCAAAAACTTGTATGACATTCATACATGAGCTGGATATTCCAGTCTTCTTTCTTTTTGCCTTTATACTTCTAACAGTTTAACTTTTGGTATTTCTCCTACTCTCAGAAGAAGCACACAACTTAAGAGTGGCGTTAGCCCCGGACTTCCTAGGCGTGAAAGTTTCACTAATACCCTTCAGACATTTCCTTTCTCTTTAAGTTGTTGTTTTATTCACCTTTCATCATATGACAGGCGTTCACCTGGACCCCTTTCCTATCAGTCTAATGCATAGTAAACTCCTTTACTAATAGTTTGCAAACAAACATTGCTTTGGATATCTCATATCTTTTAGCCTTTGTCTGTCTCTGAAAATGATTTTCAGATTCCATGACTATCACATAACTATCCAAACTTTCGAAGTTCGGGTCTCATGGAAACAAACATATTGCACTTGACTGAAACAGAATTCTAGCTTTTGGATCGAAGGACGAAAGTCACATGATCCATAGCATTAGCGGGAGAATACCGAAAATATGCGATAAAACAAAGTCCTTCTTGGCACTCTTGAGGACAATCCTCACATTACGTTACCAATCGTAAAGTTTTAACCAGATATTTAACAGCTATTCAAAATTAACAGGGAAGGTGGAAACGCGAGCCATTCTTCTATAACTATTATGCATATATAACACTTAGACAGTGTCCATAATTAATTGCACTGAGAATTAAACAAGTTAATTCAACAGTGCGCTCCCACTCAAATCAATATCTCTCATAATTGATAGTGAGTGATACAAGATCCGCATTTCCATTCAACGCCATTGAACGAGATGAACACTGATGGCGCGAACTTCAATCGGTAGGCAAACTTGCCGATCACATCTCTATGTGACTCTTGTTCATCTTTCGATGGGCGTGTTCCGAGCTCAGGGAGATCCTTCCAGAACGTCAAGACAACCAAGTGTTCTCGCTGCGAGGTCTCAACTCACTCGCCTCACACATCCCTAATCGTTCGCACCCAGGGAGATCCTGTGATACCCCGAAAAGTTAGGTGTCGTGACGGTGCTACACTTGGGAGAACACTAACTACTTGATATTTTTTTGAGAGATCACCCTAATAAAAAGCGACTATCGCGCAATCAAGAAGGGTGCATCATAAGGGATAAACAGCTCAGGCAATTCATAATAGCATGATATGGTATAGCCCTTTCTGACGGAGAAGTCTTGTATTTCTTCATCTTCGGCATTTGCGTCAGTGTTCACCTTCGCAAAGATTGCCACCACCTTGTCGATGCACCAGATAATATTGCTATCGCTATAGCTAATAAAATAAGTGCATTACACAAGGTTGACACGCAGGTCATTTAAAGTGCAATCATATGGCTCCAGCCATCATGCCGAATCATGACACGCAGGTCATGTTAATCAATTTACATTATATATTCATCTCATACATAATCAAATTATTATGAGCACTGCTATACCACATCACATGCAAACCCTCCTGCAAAACCAAGTTAGACGCCTCTAATTGGTTCATGCAAAAACTTGTTTTTCGTGGCTTCTAAGGTTTCGAAACAAACCGAAGCTACCAACGTCCATCATCAAGTATGATAATTCAAGTCGCTAGATTAACAATGCGGGGTGTATGAAGCACGAGATAATAAAATCTCGAACCCCATACTAAACTTCGTCATACGCATGACCCCCGTGCAGATCATATCTGCATTGCCCTTTCGTCTGCGAAATTTCATCTTTCTTTTTAACTACGGTGGAATTCAATGAACTGTTAGCACTTCGTTGATCAATCAGGATCGCGGATTGCCAGAACATTGAAACTCCACCATACTGTTATCAAGATCAGAAATATGCAAATTCCAGGGAAGCAGCAAGAACATCGGTAATAGAACTCATCTACTACCTAATTATATTGTGCAACACCCATACATCACTATGTATTCTAGATCGCAACCTGCATCTACGCATAGCACGGCTCATGATGCCACTGTAGGGGAATGCAGCAGAAAACAAAAAAATTCTAACCTACGTACCAGCCCAGGACCACTATGGAGACTGCATACAAGGTTTGATCATATTCGTTACCGACTCGTAGCGCAGCGGAAGTAGAGTCGATGGCGATCGTCGGTGCAGATCCCCGCAGCTAGGATTTACAACCTCCCAACCGCGAGGATGAACTCCCTCATCAGCCCTTCAGACAGCCCTCCAGGAGGCAGTCGAACAGTCCCCCGGACGGTGTCGCGGACAGCCCTTCGGGAGGACCTTTGAAACTCGAACGGTCACTCGGACAGCCCTTCGGAAGGACTCACAGAACTCGGACCGTCACTTGGACAGCCCTTCGGGAGGCACTCACGAACAGCCCCTCGAGCACTAAGATCGAAACTACGACCGCTCTACAGAGTTGCACACATACGGTGTCACCTATCCAGCAGGGCTTCGCCGTCCAGAACTAGTTCCCACCGGAACCCAGACAGCCTTTCGGCTCTACGAAACTATTTCGCGGGGAGGGAGAGAGAAGCCAGATCGTGCAATGGCACTTGTATGTGAGAAGGAGTGAGTGTGGAGGGCTGCCCCTCCACCTCTATTTATAGGAAATCCCAAGGGGTAGGGTGGTTTTACAAGAAAACCCAAAATGCACATGGATGAAGTCCTTCCACAAGGACCCAAGTGAGAAATCAAGGGACAAGTGGGGGCTCCAAGGAGGAGCCCCCATGTGGCCAGCCATCTCCTTGTAGGGGCCCCCCAAGGGGGCCTCATCCATCCATGTCACCCCCAAAAATATCTTGGGACAAAGCCCAAAATAATGGCTTTCCAAAAAGTAACCCAAAAAGCACTTTCACTATTCACGACGACATTTTTCAGCGTCCGTTCGAACTAAAAATATTTATGTGGGCTTAGAACATTTCCAGTACCCATTAAAATAATTTTTAACGTGTTCTGGAACAATTCCAGTTTAGTGATTTCATCTGCGAAAAGCATCTGAAGCGGTTCCGGCAGCTCCGGAACATTTCCGGTTTTCATCTCAGAAAATTCCCAGAAGTTTCCAGAATAATTTTGGCACCCTCCAAGAATTATCAGGCATGTGCCAAAACCAATTTGACTTTATGGTATCCTCTGAAACAACCTTTCAGTATCACCGGAACTCATCCGGTGACCTCTCTCTGCGGAACTTTTCCGCTGTCTCCGAAAAACTTTTTCCGGAAATTTTCTCTCAGACTCCCTGTCTAGTATTCAGCAGATAGATGACCCTTAAGCGTGTGACCCTATAGGTTTGGTGAAGTATAGACATGACCTGGAACCCCTTCCAATCAATGATCAACATCGGAGCCGTGGACACCCATATTGACCCCTATACCCACACGAATGAATATTCGAGTGAACCTCCAGTTGCCGTGTGCTATTCCTGTTGCTTCGCGATATGTTACAAATACCCGAGGTGAGACATGTTGGCATTCCCGTGGATCAACAACTTGTCCACTATGCTAGTTACCTCGTTACCGGTATTGTTCTCTTATCTCATTACCGTGTTTCGGCATCCCTGTGATTAAATCACCCTATGTCTGGCCAGACGATGATGGATACCGTAACACCAAGAGGGCCCAGAGATATCTCTCCATCGTCGGAGGAGCAAATCCCAATCTTGAGCTATCAAGTTACTTGACATACTTTCCCATGAACCCGTAAGCCGCCGTAATAGACATCCAGTTATGGATGACGTTTAACAAACCCCAAAGTTCATGAATCAAGCACGAAGAAACTCGATACTCTCATGGTCCGAGGAATCATGCAAACATTAACCATCTCTGTGTTATTAACCATAAACTTGTGACGAACGTATCTCATAGCATAACATCAATCGGGTCGATTCAACACAAATGTTCTTCTAACATTGTGCCCTCAAAGTTGCTGGCATAGACATGCCCATGATCAGGAAAACAGAACCATCATGCAACACTTGAGCCAGTCATAGAGGCTTGACTAGGAATACATTTTACCGTTTATTATCCCACACGTGCACATGAGTTTCCCTCCAAGCCTCGTTTTATTTGTAGACTTGAGAATCATTGCAGTTATAGCATGGAACATAAACCTAATTATGAACAGGGAGATAATCAATAACATTTATTATTGCCTCTAGGGCATATCTCCTACAACTCCGCCGGAGGGGAACACGATCACGGAGGGGTTCATCATCCTCATTGGTGCCTCTCCGATGATGTGTGAGTAGTTCACCATAGACCTACGGGTCCGTAGGCAGTAGCTATATGGCTTTCTCTCTCTTTTTGATTCTCAATACAATGGTCTCTCGGAGATCTATTTGATGTAATGACTTTTTGTGGTGTGTTTGTTGGGATCCGATGAAGTTCGAGTTTATGATCAGATCTCTATCCATGAATATTATTTGAGTTTCTTTAATCTCTTATATGCATGATTGTTATAGCCTCGTATTTCTTCTTCGAATCTTTGGTTTAGTTAGGCCGACTAGATTGATTTTTTTTGCAATGGGAAGAGGTGCTTTGTTATGGGTTCTATCTTGCGGTGTCCTCACCCAGTGACAGAAGGGGTAGCGAGGCACGCATGTATCGTTGGTATCAAAGATAAAAAGATGGGGTATATTCCTACATGAATAGATCTTGTCAACATCATGTCATCGTTCTTATTGCATTACTCCATTTCTCCATGAACTTATAATACACTAGATGCATGTTGGATAGCGGTCGATGTGTGGAGTAATAGTAGTAGATGCAGAATCGATTCGGTCTACTAATCTTGGATGTGGTGCCTATATACATGATCGTTGCCTTAGATATCGTCATAATTATTTATTCTTCTATCAATTGCCCAACAGTAATTTGTCTACCCACCGTATGCTATTTTCCTGAGAGAAGCCACTAGTGAAACCTACGGCCCCGGGTTCTATCTTTTATCATATTGTTTTTCGATCTATCTTTTATCGTTTTGTTTTCAGATCTATTATTCCAAAAACCCAAAAATACCTTGCTGCACTTTTTATTTACATCTTCTATTTTGTGTTCTTGTGCGATCTATTTATCCAAACTCACACCATTTAATCTATGTTTTTACGGAGGAGGGATTGACAACCCCTCTTACGCGTTGGGTTGCGAGGTTTTGTTCTTTGTGTGCAGGTACCATTTACATAGCGTTGCTTGGTTCTCCGACTGGTTCGATAACCTTGGTTTCATAACTGAGGGAAATACCGATCATAGCCATACTGTATCATCCCTTCCACCTTGGGGAAAAACCAACGCAGTCTCAAGCCACGTCAGATTACTATTGATCCCCTATACTTGTGGGTCAACAAGACTCTTTTCTGGCTTCGTTGAATGGGAGTGAAGCGCTATTGGTAAGTGGAAATTGGTAAAGAAAAATTTATATTATGTGCTGAAATTTACTGTTACTTGCTACTATGGAAAACAATCCTTTGAGGGGTTTGTTCGGGGTATCTTCACCTCGACCGGAAGCACAAAGAGTTGCCCCTCAACCTACTGCACCTACTGAAAATATTGGTTATGAAATTCCTTCGGGTATGATAGAGAAACTTCTAGCTAATCCTTTGCAGGAGATGGAACACTACATCCTGATATGCACCTAATCTATGTGGATGAAGTTTGTCGATTATTTAAGCTTGCAGGTTTACCCGGAGATGAAGTTAAGAAGAAGGTTTTCCCTTTATCTTTGGGGGAAAAATCATTGACTTGGTATAGGCTACATGATGATATTGGAGCTTGGGATTGGAATCGATTGAAATTGGAATTTCACCAAATTTCTTATCCTGTGCATCTAATTCATCGTGATCGAAATTATATATATATAATTTTTGGCCTCATGAAGGAGAAAGTATCGCTCTAGCTTGAGGGAGGCTTAAATCAATGTTATATTCATGCCCCAGTCATGAGCTCTCAAGAGAAATTATTATACATAATTTTTATGCTCGGCTTTCTCGTAATGATCAATCCATGCTCTATACTTCTTGTGCTGGTTATTTTATGAAGAAGACTATTGAATTTAGGTGGGATCTTTTGGAAAGAATTAAACACAACTCTGAAGACTGGGAACTCGACGAAGCTAAAGAGTCAGGTATTAAGCTTGAGTTTGATTGTGTTAAATCTTTTATGAATACCAATGATTTTCACAAGTTTAGCACTAAATATGGACTTGACTCTGAGATAGTAGCCTCTTTTTGTGAATCATTTTCTACTCATGTTGATCTCCCAAAAGAGAAGTGGTTTAAATATCATCCCCCTATTAAAGAAAAGATTGAGGAGACGGTTACAGTTAAGGACGAAACTATCATTTACAATGTTGATCCAGTTGTGCCTACTGCTTATATTGAAAAACCACCTTTCCCTGTTAGGATAAAGGAACAAGCTAAGGTTTCAACCGTGATTAACAAGAGTAACATTAAAGTACCAAGACCCTCTGAACAAATTAAAGTAGAACCTAGTATTGCTATGGTTAAAGATCTCTTGGTCGATAATATTGATGGGCATGTTTTTTTATGTGATGAAGCTGCTAGATTTGCCAAACCAGATACTAAATATAAGAACAAGCCTGTTGTTGGCATGCCTGTTGTCTCAGTTAAAATTGGAGATAATTGCTATCATGGTTTATGTTATTTGGGGTGCTAGTGTGAGTGTTATTCCTTTTACCTTATACCAAGAAACTATGAATGATATAGCACCCACCGAAATAGAGGATATTGATATCACTATTAAACTTGCAATAGGGACACCATCACACCACTTGGGATTGTTAGAGACATTGAAGTCTTGTGTGGGAAAATAAAATACCCCACTGATTTTCTTATTCTTGGTTCTCCACAAGATGATTTTTGTCACATAATATTTGGAAGACCTTTCTTGAACACTGTTAATGCTAAGATAGATTACCATATAGAAACGGTCAATGTCAATTTTGGTGATGCGTCTCACGAGTTTAATCTGTCTAAGTTTCGTAAACAACCTCATAATAAAGAATTACATAGTAAGGATGAAATAATTGGACTTGCTTCTATTGTCGTACCTCCTACTGATCCACTAGAACAATATTTGCTAGGCCATGAAAATGATATGCACTTGCATGAAAGAAATGAAATAGATAAAATATTCTTTGAACAACAACCTATCCTTAAACACAATTTTCCTATTGAAACTCTAGGAGGTCCTCCTCCACCTAAAGGTGATCTTGTGTTTGAATTAAAGCAATTGCTTGACACTTTGAAGTATGCTTATCTTGATGAGAAAAAGATATATCATGTTATTATTAGTGCTAACCTTACAGAACATGAAGACGAGAGATTATTAAAAATTCTGGATAATGGCAAATTTATTTATGTCATCTTTGATCTTACCATGTCTAATGGTTCGATTACAACTTCACGGACTTTCCACTTGCAGTGGTGTTCCGGGAATGCAAGTTATGAAACCCCTTTCACAACTCATCTGACATTCGCTAAACTTGTAACTCAAATTCTCCTTTCTGCAATCGAATTGTAGAAACATAATTTTCTTGTTACAATAACTTCTACTTCATTTTTGAAAACCTTTCAATGATTTCAAAAGATCCAGACTCTCTCTCATCAAGTAAATATCCATATATCTACTTGATTCATTTCTGAGATATATAATCCACTACTTGCAACAACTTTATTGAACTACACACATCAAATGTATGATCGCCAATAAGTTTGTTGCTCGTTCCTTATGGCCTGTGAACGGTTTTTCAGTCACTTCACTTTTCGGGAAAGTTGCAAGTGTCAGATGATTCAAAATAAAAACGACTTAAACTCCATCATAATGGAATTTTCCATGTGGTTTTCTCCAATGTGACCAAATGCAGTGCACATTTGTGTGGTATTCTTTTAGTCTTGCGACATTTAGCGTCAGTGTTATGGATGTATCATATTACCATCAATATTCATAACATACATCCCATCTTGGATGGAAGCATGGCCTTCATGTTATCATAATACTGAACAATATTGTTGTTTTTATGAACAACTCTCTTGCATCAAACATTGTGCAATGGGCTAGAGTGTATGAACCTCTAAAATGAATTATGAAAGTAAATACTGAGGTAATGTATTATTATCAATATTCATACATACATCTCATTCATAATGAAAGTATGGCCCTTATGTTATTCATAACACCGAACATCAAAAAGTTCTCTTATGAACAACTTCTTGCAAGATACCTTATGCAAAGGGCTAGAGTGTGAAACTCTAAAATGAATTATGAAAGTAAATACATAGGTAATAAACCGATGGAAGGTATAGTAACATTTACTATGTTCCCTGTGTGTACTTAACCTCATTCCTGGCTAGTCTTTTAGGCCATCTTAGTTCTTACATCGAGTTGCACAAAGGCAATCGAGCGGGTATCTTTGTGATTAACTCATAACCCAAGAATCAGAGATTAACAATTTAATCATAATTCCCAAGATATAATCTTTGACCAGCCTTCTATACATCAAAAACTTGTATGACATTATACATGAGCTGGATATTCCAGTCTTCTTTCTTTTTGCCTTTATACTTCTAACAGTTTAACTTTTGGTATTTCTCCTACTCTACAGAAGACACACAACTTAAGAGTGGCGTTAGCCCCGGACTTCCTAGGCGTGAAAGTTTCACTAACACCCTTCAGACATTTCCTTTCTCTTAAGTTGTTGTTTTATTCACCTTTCATCATATGACAGGCGTTCACCTGGACCCCTTTCCTATCAGTCAATGCATAGTAACTCCTTTACTAATAGTTTGCAAACAAACATTGCTTTGGATATCTCATATCTTTTAGCCTTTGTCTGTCTCTGAAAATGATTTTCAGATTCCATGACTATCACATAACTATCCAAACTTTCGAAGTTCGGGTCTCATGGAACAAACATATTGCACTTGACTGAAACAGAATTCTAGCTTTTGGATCGAAGACGAGAGTCACATGATCCATAGCATTAGCGGAGAATACCGAAAATATGCGATAAAACAAAGTCCTTCTTGGCACTCTTGAGGACAATCCTCACATACGTTACCAATCGTAAAGTTTTAACCAGATATTTAACAGCTATTCAAAATTAACAGGGAAGGTGGAAACGCGAGCCATCTTCTATAACTATTATGCTATATAACACTTGACAGTGTCCATAATTATTGCACTGAGAATTAAACAAGTTAATTCAACATGTCGCTCCCACTCAAATCAATATCTCTCATAATTGATATGTGAGTGATACAAGATCCGCATTTCCATCAACGCCTTGAACGAGATGAACACTGATGGCGCGAACTTCAATCGGTAGGCAAACTTGCCGATCACATCTCTATGTGACTCTTGTTCATCTTTCGATGGGCGTGTTCCGAGCTCAGGGAGATCCTTCCAGAACGTCAAGACAACCAAGTGTTCTCGCTGCGAGGTCTCAACTCACTCGCCTCACACATCCCTAATCGTTCGCACCCAGGAGATCCTGTGTACCCCGAAAAGTTAGGTGTCGTGACGGTGCTACACTGGGAGAACACTAACTACTTGATATTTTTTTGAGGATCACCCTAATAAAAAGCGACTACCGCAATCAAGAAGGGTGCATCATAAGGGATAAACATCTCAGCAATTCATAATAGCATGATATGGTATAGCCCTTTCTGACGGAGAAGTCTTGTATTTCTCGTCTTCTTCGGCATTTGCGTCAGTGTTCCCCTTCGCGAAGATTGCCACCACCTTGTCGATGCACCAGATAATATTGCTATCGCTATAGCTAATAAAATAGTGCATTACACAAGGTTGACACGCAGGTCATTTAAAGTGCAATCATATGGCTCCAGCCATCATGCCGAATCATGACACGCCAGGTCATGTTAATCAATTTACATTATATATTCATCTCATACATAATCAAATTATTATAGCACTGCTATACCACATCACATGCAACCCTCCTGCAAAACCAAGTTAGACGCCTCTAATTGGTTCATGCAAAAACTTGTTTTTCGTGGCTTCTAAGGTTTCGAAACAACCCGAAGCTACCAACGTCCATCATCAAGTATGATAATTCAAGTCGCTAGATTAACAATGCGGGGTGTATGAAGCACGAGAAAATAAAATCTCGAACCCCATACAACTTCGTCATACGCATGACCCCCGTGCAGATCATATCTGCATTGCCCTTCGTCTGCGAAATTTCATCTTTCTTTTAACTAGGTGGAATTCATGAACTGTTAGCACTTCGTTGATCAATCAGGATCGCGGATTGCCAGAACATTGAAACTCCACCACTGTTATCAAGATCAGAAATATGCAAATTCCAGGGAGCGCAAGAACATCGGTAATAGACACTAATCTACTACCTAATTAATTGTGCAACACCCATACATCAATTGTATTCTAGATCGCAACCTGCATCTACGCATAGCACGGCTCTGATCCACTGTAGGGGAATGCAGCAGAAACAAAAAATTCTACCCTACGTACAGCCCAGGACCACTATGGAGACTGCATACAAGGTTTGATCATATTCGTTACCGACTCGTAGCGCAGCGGAAGTAGATGTCGATGGCGATCGTCGGTGCAGATCCCCGCAGCTAGGATTTACAACCTCCCAACCGCGAGGATGAACTCCTCATCAGCCCTTCAGACAGCCCTCCAGGAGGCAGTCGAACAGTCCCCCGGACGGTGTCGCGGACACCCTTCGGAGGGACCTTGTAACCTCGAACGGTCACTCGGACAGCCCTTCGGAAGGACTCACAGAACTCGGACCGTCACTTGGACAGCCCTTCGGGAGCACACTCACGACAGCCCCTCGAGCACTAAGATCGAAACTACGACCGCTCTACAGAGTTGCACACATACGGTGTCACCATCCAGCAGGGCTTGCCGTCCAGAACTAGTTCCCACCGGAACCCACCAGCCTTTCGGCTCTACGAAACTATTTCCGGGGAGGAGAAGAAGCCGATCATGCAATGCACTTGTATGTGAGAAGGAGTGATGGTGGAGGCTGCCCCTCCACCTCTATTTATAGGAAATCCCAAGGGGTAGTGGTTTTACAAGAAAACCCAAATGCACAGGATGAAGTCCTTCCACAGGACCCAAGTGAGAAATCAAGGGACAAGTGGGGGCTCCAAGGAGAGCCCCCATGTGGCCAGCCATCTCCTTGTGGGGCCCCCCAAGGGGGCCTCATCCATCCATGTCACCCCCAAAAATACTTGGGACAAAGCCCAAATAATGGCTTTCCAAAAGTAACCCAAAAAGCACTTTCACTATTCACGACGACATTTTTCAGCGTCCGTTCGAACTAAAAATATTTATGTGGGCTTAGAACATTTCCAGTACCCATTAAAATAATTTTCAACTGTGTTCTGGAACAATTCCAGTTTAGTGATTTCATCTGCGAAAGCATCTGAAGCGGTTCCGCGGCAGCTCCGGAACATTTCCGGTTTTCATCTCAGAAAATTCCCAAAGTTTCCAGAATAATTTTGGCACCCTCCAAGAATTATCAGCATGTGCCAAAACCAATTTGACTTTATGGTATCCTCTGAAACAACTTTTCAGTATCACCGGAACTCATCCGTGGACCTCTCTCTGCGGAACTTTTCCGCTGTCTCCGAAAAACTTTTTCCGGAATTTTCTCTCAGACTCCCTGTCTAGTATTCAGCAGATAGATGACCCTTAAGCGTGTGACCCTATAGGTTTGGTGAAGTATAGACATGACCTGGAACCCCTTCCAATCAATGATCAACATCGGAGCCGTGGACACCCATATTGACCCCTATACCCACACGAATGAATATTCGAGTGAACCTCCAGTTGCCGTGTGCTATTCCTGTTGCTTCGCGATATGTTACAAATACCGAGGTGAGACATGTTGGCATTCCCGTGGATCAACAACTTGTCCACTATCTAGTTACCTCGTTACCGGTTTGTTCTCTTATCTCATTACCGTGTTTCGGCATCCCTGTGATTAAATCACCCTATGTCTGGCCAGACGATGATGGATACCGTAACACCGAGAGGCCCAGAGATATCTCCCATCGTCGGAGGACAAATCCCAATCTGTGAGCTATCAATTTACTTGACATACTTTCCATGAACCCGTAAGCCGCCGTAATAGCATCCAGTTATGGATGGACGTTTAACAACCCCAAAGTTCATGAATCAAGCACAAGAAACTCGATACTCTCATGGTCCGAGGAATCATGCAAACATTAACCATCTCTGTGTTATTAACCATAAACTTGTGACAACTATCTCATAGCATAACATCAATCGGGTCGATTCAACCAAATGTCTTCTAAACTATTGTGCCCTCAAAGTTGCTGGCATAGACATGCCCATGATCAGGAAACAAACCATCATGCAACACTTGAGCCAGTCATAGAGGCTTGACTAGGAATACATTTACCGTTATTATCCCACCACGTGCACATGAGTTTCCCTCCAAGCCTCGTTTTATTTGTAGACTTGAGAATCATTGCAGTATAGCATGGAACATAAACCTAATTATGAACAGGGAGATATCAATAACATTTATTATTGCCTCTAGGGCATATCTCCTACAACTCCGCCGGAGGGGAACACATCACGGAGGGGTTCATCATCCTCATGGTGCCTCTCCGATGATGTGTGATAGTTCACCATAGACCTACGGGTCCGTAGGCAGTAGCTATATGGCTTTCTCTCTCTCTCTTTTGATTCTCAATACAATGGTCTCTCGAGATCTATTTGATGTAATGACTTTTGTGTGTGTGTTTGTTGGGATCCGATAAAGTTCGAGTTTATGATCAGATCTCTATCCATGAATATTATTTGAGTTTCTTAATCTCTTATATGCATGATTGTTATAGCCTCGTATTTCTTCTTCAATCTTTGGTTTAGTTAGGCCGACTAGATTGATTTTTTTTGCAATGGGAAGAGGTGCTTTGTTTGGGTTCTATCTTGCGGTGTCCTCACCCAGTGACAGAAGGGGTAGCGAGGCACGCATGTATCGTTGGTATCAAAGATAAAAAGATGGGGTATATTCCTACATGAATAGATCTTGTCCACATCATGTCATCGTTCTTATTGCATTACTCCATTTCTCCATGCCTTATAATAACTAGATGCATGTTGGATAGCGGTCGATGTGTGGAGTAATAGTAGTAGATGCAGAAGATCGATCGGTCTACTAATCTTGGATGTGGTGCCTATATACATGATCGTTGCCTGAATATCGTCATAAATTATTCTTCTATCAATTGCCCAACAGTAATTTGTCTACCCACCCGTAGTTTGATATTTTGATGATATGTATGATGTGATTTCCTTAGTGGTGTTATGTGAACGTCGACTACATGACACTTCACCATCTTTGGGCCTAAGGGAATGCATTGTGGATTAGTTATTAGATGATTGGTTGCTAGTGTGACAGAAACTTAAACCCTAGTTTATGCGCTATTCCGTAAGGGGCTGATTTGGATCCATATGTTTAATGCTATGGTTAGATGTTATCTTAATTCTTCTTTCATAGTTGCGGATGCTTGCAAGGGGGTTAATCATAAGTGGGAGGCTTGTTCAAGTAAGAACAGCACCCAAGCTACAAAAAGGATTGTTTTGGCCTGTCCTTTGCTACAAAAAGGATTGGGCTACCTTGCTGCACCTATTGTTACTATTGCTACTTGTCACTTGTTACAAATTATCTTGCTATCAAAATACTTGTTACCGACAATTTCAGTGCTTGCAGAAATTACCTTGCCGAAAACCGATTGTCATTTCCTTCTACTCCTCATTGGGTTCGACAATCTTACTTATTGAAAGGACTATGATACGTCTCCAACGTATCTATAATTTTTGGTTGTTCCATGTTGTTATATTATCATTCTTGGATGTTTTACAATCATTTTATAGCAACTTTATATCACTTTTTTGGGACTAACCTATTGACATAGTGCCCAGTGCCAGTTGCTGTTTTTTGCCTTTGGATGACGTTTAACAAACCCCAAAGTTCATGATTCAACATCTTCTTTGTCGCTTTAAAAGCGGCAACATACTTCGCCTCTGTTATAGAATTTGCCACAGTAACTTGTTTGAACAAATTCTAACTAACTGTGCCACCATATTGTGTGTTACACAAAACCCTTAATTTAAATCGAAAATCGCATGGAGAAATGATGAAGACTGTATCGATGTAACCTTTTACAATGAACTCTTCATGATCTTCACTTGCGAGAAAACATGTCATCGGTGCTACTATAGTACTCAATGACCCTTTTTCACTATTGTCCCATGATCAGTACTTTGATCACTTTGGTATCTATACTCGTAACAACTTTGGAGTATTGGACATATCTGTTTGTTTTACATACCATGGAATACATGATTAATCCAAACAGGAAGGTGTGTGGAATCTCCATCATGTATTTTGCTCATCAGTGTTTTTGGGACACCAAGTCTTGCAAAAACTCTTTCCATGTGACTTCGGCAAGAATCACTCCTTGGCGTTTTAAATGCTAAAAAGTTTTAGCATCTTGTCAATATGTATTTATTACTTAGCCCCATTAGGTAAATCTATCTCCATAGATCATCATGCCTAATATTGAGGCTATTTAGCCCAAGCACTTCATCGAAAAACTATTTTCAAATGAAGTCCTAATTTGTGTCAAGAATTTTATTTCCAATTAACAATGTGTCAAGCACACAACGTTTTTAGAAATATTATTATGCTCCCACTTACTTTCTTGAATCACAAGCATCTTCGTTACCCATTGATGAAGTCAAAACCCTTTTGACCATTTCATCAAAACACGAAGATTCCAACTCCATTTTGCTCTCTTCGGTCCATTGCTGGAACTCTGAAGTTTGCATACTTACTAGCATCCTCTGGACTGACAAAATACCTTGGACTGTAACACATGCAAGTCCTTGGTTTTATTTCCATCAGATGGAAATCCTTTTGTCATCCTTGTTTTATATCTCATGATTGAAATATGTATTAATTGCTAGTTCAACCCGAACCGACTTTAAGCATCGCTACGGTGAGACAATCTCATCGTAGTCAACTCCTTGAACTTGTTATTGCAACAAGTCGAGCTTTGTGGATAAAACATTTTTATCCGTATTAGTTTTAATTTCCATAAATATTCGTTAGACTCCAAGTCTTCCGAAAGGTGTATCAAGGTTTTAATCTTGAATCACTTATATGGAAACTAACTCAGGTTGTATTGGCATTTAGCCAATTCCGGAGTCAGGGCCCATCTACGCTTCCTTGTGTATAGTAGGTATACTGTTGTCTAACAACAATATCTCGTTTGTGCACCTGAGAGGTTTGCACGAGCCTTGCCTACGTGGTTCAGCTGCAAGTTCGACCGAAGTCCATACATTTTATTGTAGAGACTTCCGTATCAGTCGCAGTAGGAAACTCTGGAATTTACTTCCAAGGTCTCCTTCCTTTGATCTGATGACGAAGATACTGTTATCTTGTCGAGTTGCATTGTTCTCCCACTCACCTTTTTGAAAGAACCATTTTCTTCAAAAAGCATACCGTTCTTTCTGGCAAACCTATTTGCTTCGGTATAGTGAGGGAGGAATACCCAATTACTTGGGATAACCTACAAAGTAACACTTGTCTGATTTGGAATAGGTTTGTAACCTTTTACACAAGCCCCATATTCCAAATGTTAAGAAAAGATACAACATGGTTGGGCGTACCATACCATGTCGTCATTTCAACAGACCCGATGGAGCTCTTTTCAGTGTAAAAAGCCGCAGTCTCTAAAGCATCACTTTAAAAGGGATAATGGCAAATTTATTTATGTCATCTTTGATCTTACCATGTCATAAATGGTTCGATTACAACTTCACGGACTTTCCACTTGCAGTGGTGTTCCGGGAGATGCAAGTTATGAAACCCCTTTCACAACTCATCTGACATTCGCTAAACTTGTAACTCAAATTCTCCTTTCTGCAATCGAATTGTAGAAACATAATTTTCTTGTTACAATAACTTCTACTTCATTTTTGAAAACCTTTCGAATGATTTCAAAAGATCCAGACTTACATCTCATCAAGTAAATATCCATATATCTACTTGAGTCATTTCTGAAGATAGATAAATCCACTACTTGCAACAACATTTATTGAACTACACACATCAAAATGTATGATCGCCAATAAGTTTGTTGCTCGTTCCTTATGGCCTGTGAACGGTATTTCAGTCACTTCACTTTTCGGAGGAAAGTTGCAAGTGTCAGATGATTCAAAATCAAAACGACTTTAAACTCCATCATAATGGAATTTTCCATGTGGGTTTCTCCAATGTGACCAAATGCAGTGCCACATTTGTGTGGTATTCTTTTAGTCTTGCGACATTTAGCGTCAGTGTTATGGATGTATCATATTACCATCAATATTCATAACATACATCCCATCTTGGATGGAAGCATGGCCCTTCATGTTATTCATAATACTGAACAATAATTGTTGTTTTTATGAACAACTCTCTTGCATCAAACATTGTGCAATGGGCTAGAGTGTATGAAACTCTAAAATGAATTATGAAAGTAAATACTGAGGTAATGTATTATTATCAATATTCATAACATACATCTCATTCATAATGAAAGTATGGCCCTTATGTTATTCATAACACCGAACATCAAAAAGTTCTCTTATGAACAACCTTCTTGCAAGATACCTTATGCAAAGGGCTAGAGTGTGAAACTCTAAAATGAATTATGAAAGTAAATACATAGGTAATAAACCGATGGAAGGTATAGTAACATTTACTATGTTCCCTGTGTGTATCTTAACCTCATTCCTGGCTAGTCTTTTAGGCCATCTTAGTTCTTACATCGAGTTGCAACAGAATGCAATCGAGCGGGTATCTTTGTGATTAACTCATAATACCCAAGAATCAGAGATTAACAATTTAATCATAATTCCCAAGAACTATATCTTTGACCAGCCTTCTATACATCAAAAACTTGTATGACATTCATACATGAGCTGGATATTCCAGTCTTCTTTCTTTTTGCCTTTATACTTCTAACAGTTTAACTTTTGGTATTTCTCCTACTCTCAAAAGAAGCACACAACTTAAGAGTGGCGTTAGCCCCGGACTTCCTAGGCGTGAAAGTTTCACTAACACCCTTCAGACATTTCCTTTCTCTTTAAGTTGTTGTTTTATTCACCTTTCATCATATGACAGGCGTTCACCTGGACCCCTTTCCTATCAGTCTAATGCATAGTAAACTCCTTTACTAATAGTTTGCAAACAAACATTGCTTTGGATATCTCATATCTTTTAGCCTTTGTCTGTCTCTGAAAATGATTTTCAGATTCCATGACTATCACATAACTATCCAAACTTTCGAAGTTCGGGTCTCATGGAAACAAACATATTGCACTTGACTGAAACAGAATTCTAGCTTTTGGATCGAAGGACGAGAGTCACATGATCCATAGCATTAGCGCGAGAATACCGAAAATATGCGATAAAACAAAGTCCTTCTTGGCACTCTTGAGGACAATCCTCACATTACGTTACCAATCGTAAAGTTTTAACCAGATATTTAACAGCTATTCAAAATTAACAGGGAAGGTGGAAACGCGAGCCATTCTTCTATAACTATTATGCATATATAACACTTAGACAGTGTCCATAATTAATTGCACTGAGAATTAAACAAGTTAATTCAACAGTGCGCTCCCACTCAAATCAATATCTCTCATAATTGATAGTGAGTGATACAAGATCCGCATTTCCATTCAACGCCATTGAACGAGATGAACACTGATGGCGCGAACTTCAATCGGTAGGCAAACTTGCCGATCACATCTCTATGTGACTCTTGTTCATCTTTCGATGGGCGTGTTCCGAGCTCAGGGAGATCCTTCCAGAACGTCAAGACAACCAAGTGTTCTCGCTGCGAGGTCTCAACTCACTCGCCTCACACATCCCTAATCGTTCGCACCCAGGGAGATCCTGTGATACCCCGAAAAGTTAGGTGTCGTGACGGTGCTACACTTGGGAGAACACTAACTACTTGATATTTTTTTGAGAGATCACCCTAATAAAAAGCGACTATCCCGCAATCAAGAAGGGTGCATCATAAGGGATAAACATCTCAGGCAATTCATAATAGCATGATATGGTATAGCCCTTTCTGACGGAGAAGTCTTGTATTTCTTCGTCTTCGGCATTTGCGTCAGTGTTCACCTTCGCGAAGATTGCCACCACCTTGTCGATGCACCAGATAATATTGCTATCGCTATAGCTAATAAAATAAGTGCATTACACAAGGTTGACACGCAGGTCATTTAAAGTGCAATCATATGGCTCCAGCCATCATGCCGAATCATGACACACAGGTCATGTTAATCAATTTACATTATATATTCATCTCATACATAATCAAATTATTATGAGCACTGCTATACCACATCACATGCAAACCCTCCTGCAAAACCAAGTTAGACGCCTCTAATTGGTTCATGCAAAAACTTGTTTTTCGTGGCTTCTAAGGTTTCGAAACAAACCGAAGCTACCAACGTCCATCATCAAGTATGATAATTCAAGTCGCTAGATTAACAATGCGGGGTGTATGAAGCACGAGATAATAAAATCTCGAACCCCATACTAAACTTCGTCATACGCATGACCCCCGTGCAGATCATATCTGCATTGCCCTTTCGTCTGCGAAATTTCATCTTTCTTTTTAACTATGGTGGAATTCAATGAACTGTTAGCACTTCGTTGATCAATCAGGATCGCGGATTGCCAGAACATTGAAACTCCACCATACTGTTATCAAGATCAGAAATATGCAAATTCCAGGGAAGCAGCAAGAACATCGGTAATAGAACTCATCTACTACCTAATTATATTGTGCAACACCCATACATCACTATGTATTCTAGATCGCAACCTGCATCTACGCATAGCACGGCTCATGATGCCACTGTAGGGGAATGCAGCAGAAAACAAAAAAATTCTAACCTACGTATCAGCCCAGGACCACTATGGAGACTGCATACAAGGTTTGATCATATTCGTTACCGACTCGTAGCGCAGCGGAAGTAGAGTCGATGGCGATCGTCGGTGCAGATCCCCGCAGCTAGGATTTACAACCTCCCAACCGCGAGGATGAACTCCCTCATCAGCCCTTCAGACAGCCCTCCAGGAGGCAGTCGAACAGTCCCCCGGACGGTGTCGCGGACAGCCCTTCGGGAGGACCTTTGAAACTCGAACGGTCACTCGGACAGCCCTTCGGAAGGACTCACAGAACTCGGACCGTCACTTGGACAGCCCTTCGGGAGGCACTCACGAACAGCCCCTCGAGCACTAAGATCGAAACTACGACCGCTCTACAGAGTTGCACACATACGGTGTCACCTATCCAGCAGGGCTTCGCCGTCCAGAACTAGTTCCCACCGGAACCCAGACAGCCTTTCGGCTCTACGAAACTATTTCGCGGGGAGGGAGACAGAAGCCAGATCATGCAATGGCACTTGTATGTGAGAAGGAGTGAGTGTGGAGGGCTGCCCCTCCACCTCTATTTATAGGAAATCCCAAGGGGTAGCGTGGTTTTACAAGAAAACCCAAAATGCACATGGATGAAGTCCTTCCACAAGGACCCAAGTGAGAAATCAAGGGACAAGTGGGGGCTCCAAGGAGGAGCCCCCATGTGGCCAGCCATCTCCTTGTAGGGGCCCCCCAAGGGGGCCTCATCCATCCATGTCACCCCCAAAAATATCTTGGGACAAAGCCCAAAATAATGGCTTTCCAAAAAGTAACCCAAAAAGCACTTTCACTATTCACGACGACATTTTTCAGCGTCCGTTCGAACTAAAAATATTTATGTGGGCTTAGAACATTTCCAGTACCCATTAAAATAATTTTCAACGTGTTCTGGAACAATTCCAGTTTAGTGATTTCATCTGCGAAAAGCATCTGAAGCGGTTCCGGCAGCTCCGGAACATTTCCGGTTTTCATCTCAGAAAATTCCCAGAAGTTTCCAGAATAATTTTGGCACCCTCCAAGAATTATCAGGCATGTGCCAAAACCAATTTGACTTTATGGTATCCTCTGAAACAACTTTTCAGTATCACCGGAACTCATCCGGTGACCTCTCTCTGCGGAACTTTTCCGCTGTCTCCGAAAAACTTTTTCCGGAAATTTTCTCTCAGACTCCCTGTCTAGTATTCAGCAGATAGATGACCCTTAAGCGTGTGACCCTATAGGTTTGGTGAAGTATAGACATGACCTGGAACCCCTTCCAATCAATGATCAACATCGGAGCCGTGGACACCCATATTGACCCCTATACCCACACGAATGAATATTCGAGTGAACCTCCAGTTGCCGTGTGCTATTCCTGTTGCTTCGCGATATGTTACAAATACCCGAGGTGAGACATGTTGGCATTCCCGTGGATCAACAACTTGTCCACTATGCTAGTTACCTCGTTACCGGTATTGTTCTCTTATCTCATTACCGTGTTTCGGCATCCCTGTGATTAAATCACCCTATGTCTGGCCAGACGATGATGGATACCGTAACACCGAGAGGGCCCAGAGATATCTCTCCATCGTCGGAGGAGCAAATCCCAATCTTGAGCTATCAAGTTACTTGACATACTTTCCCATGAACCCGTAAGCCGCCGTAATAGCCATCCAGTTATGGATGACGTTTAACAAACCCCAAAGTTCATGAATCAAGCACGAAGAAACTCGATACTCTCATGGTCCGAGGAATCATGCAAACATTAACCATCTCTGTGTTATTAACCATAAACTTGTGACGAACGTATCTCATAGCATAACATCAATCGGGTCGATTCAACACAAATGTTCTTCTAACATTGTGCCCTCAAAGTTGCTGGCATAGACATGCCCATGATCAGGAAAACAGAACCATCATGCAACACTTGAGCCAGTCATAGAGGCTTGACTAGGAATACATTTTACCGTTTATTATCCCACACGTGCACATGAGTTTCCCTCCAAGCCTCGTTTTATTTGTAGACTTGAGAATCATTGCAGCTATAGCATGGAACATAAACCTAATTATGAACAGGGAGATAATCAATAACATTTATTATTGCCTCTAGGGCATATCTCCTACAACTCCGCCGGAGGGGAACCCGATCACGGAGGGGTTCATCATCCTCATTGGTGCCTCTCCGATGATGTGTGAGTAGTTCACCATAGACCTACGGGTCCGTAGGCAGTAGCTATATGGCTTTCTCTCT
Source organism: Thinopyrum elongatum (assembly GCA_011799875.1). Classification (NCBI taxonomy): domain Eukaryota; kingdom Viridiplantae; phylum Streptophyta; class Magnoliopsida; order Poales; family Poaceae; genus Thinopyrum; species Thinopyrum elongatum. Next base: position 63,970 of record JAAAXO010000183.1, on the reverse strand, counting down.
CTTTTTGATTCTCAATACAATGGTCTCTCGGAGATCTATTTGATGTAATGACTTTTTGTGGTGTGTTTGTTGGGATCCGATGAAGTTCGAGTTTATGATCAGATCTCTATCCATGAATATTATTTGAGTTTCTTTAATCTCTTATATGCATGATTGTTATAGCCTCGTATTTCTTCTTCGAATCTTTGGTTTAGTTAGGCCGACTAGATTGATTTTTTTTGCAATGGGAAGAGGTGCTTTGTTATGGGTTCTATCTTGCGGTGTCCTCACCCAGTGACAGAAGGGGTAGCGAGGCACGCATGTATCGTTGGTATCAAAGATAAAAAGATGGGGTATATTCCTACATGAATAGATCTTGTCAACATCATGTCATCGTTCTTATTGCATTACTCCATTTCTCCATGAACTTATAATACACTAGATGCATGTTGGATAGCGGTCGATGTGTGGAGTAATAGTAGTAGATGCAGAATCGATTCGGTCTACTAATCTTGGATGTGGTGCCTATATACATGATCGTTGCCTTAGATATCGTCATAATTATTTATTCTTCTATTAATTGCCCAACAGTAATTTGTCTACCCACCGTATGCTATTTTCCTGAGAGAAGCCACTAGTGAAACCTACGGCCCCGGGTTCTATCTTTTATCATATTGTTTTTCGATCTATCTTTTATCGTTTTGTTTTCAGATCTATTATTCCAAAAACCCAAAAATACCTTGCTGCACTTTTTATTTACATCTTCTATTTTGTGTTCTTGTGCGATCTATTTATCCAAACTCACACCATTTAATCTATGTTTTTACGGAGGAGGGATTGACAACCCCTCTTACGCGTTGGGTTGCGAGGTTTTGTTCTTTGTGTGCAGGTACCATTTACATAGCGTTGCTTGGTTCTCCGACTGGTTTGATAACCTTGGTTTCATAACTGAGGGAAATACCGATCATAGCCATACTGTATCATCCCTTCCACCTTGGGGAAAAACCAACCCAGTCTCAAGCCACGTCAGATTACTATTGATCCCCTATACTTGTGGGTCAACAAGACTCTTTTCTGGCTTCGTTGAATGGGAGTGAAGCGCTATTGGTAAGTGGAAATTGGTAAAGAAAAATTTATATTATGTGCTGAAATTTACTGTTACTTGCTACTATGGAAAACAATCCTTTGAGGGGTTTGTTCGGGGTATCTTCACCTCGACCGGAAGCACAAAGAGTTGCCCCTCAACCTACTGCACCTACTGAAAATATTGGTTATGAAATTCCTTCGGGTATGATAGAGAAACTTCTAGCTAATCCTTTGCAGGAGATGGAACACTACATCCTGATATGCACCTAATCTATGTGGATGAAGTTTGTCGATTATTTAAGCTTGCAGGTTTACCCGGAGATGAAGTTAAGAAGAAGATTTTCCCTTTATCTTTGGGGGAAAAATCATTGACTTGGTATAGGCTACATGATGATATTGGAGCTTGGGATTGGAATCGATTGAAATTGGAATTTCACCAAATTTCTTATCCTGTGCATCTAGTTCATCGTGATCGAAATTATATATATATAATTTTTGGCCTCATGAAGGAGAAAGTATCGCTCTAGCTTGAGGGAGGCTTAAATCAATGTTATATTCATGCCCCAGTCATGAGCTCTCAAGAGAAATTATTATACATAATTTTTATGCTCGGCTTTCTCGTAATGATCAATCCATGCTCTATACTTCTTGTGCTGGTTATTTTATGAAGAAGACTATTGAATTTAGGTGGGATCTTTTGGAAAGAATTAAACACAACTCTGAAGACTGGGAACTCGACGAAGCTAAAGAGTCAGGTATTAAGCTTGAGTTTGATTGTGTTAAATCTTTTATGAATACCAATGATTTTCACAAGTTTAGCACTAAATATGGACTTGACTTTGAGATAGTAGCCTCTTTTTGTGAATCATTTTCTACTCATGTTGATCTCCCTAAAGAGAAGTGGTTTAAATATCATCCCCCTATTAAAGAAAAGATTGAGGAGCCGGTTACAGTTAAGGACGAAACTATCATTTACAATGTTGATCCAGTTGTGCCTACTGCTTATATTGAAAAACCACCTTTCCCTGTTAGGATAAAGGAACAAGCTAAGGTTTCAACCATGATTAACAAGAGTAACATTAAAGTACCAAGACCCTCTGAACAAATTAAAGTAGAACCTAGTATTGCTATGGTTAAAGATCTCTTGGTCGATAATATTGATGGGCATGTTTTTTTATGTGATGAAGCTGCTAGATTTGCCAAACCAGATACTAAATATAAGAACAAGCCTGTTGTTGGCATGCCTGTTGTCTCAGTTAAAATTGGAGATAATTGCTATCATGGTTTATGTTATTTGGGGTGCTAGTGTGAGTGTTATTCCTTTTACCTTATACCAAGAAATTATGAATGATATAGCACCCACCGAAATAGAGGATATTGATGTCACTATTAAACTTGCAATAGGGACACCATCACACCACTTGGGATTGTTAGAGACATTGAAGTCTTGTGTGGGAAAATAAAATACCCCACTGATTTTCTAATTCTTGGTTCTCCACAAGATGATTTTTGTCACATAATATTTGGAAGACCTTTCTTGAACACTGTTAATGCTAAGATAGATTACCATATAGAAACGGTCAATGTCAATTTTGGTGATGCGTCTCACGAGTTTAATCTGTCTAAGTTTCGTAAACAACCTCATAATAAAGAATTACATAGTAAGGATGAAATAATTGGACTTGCTTCTATTGTCATACCTCCTACTGATCCACTAGAACAATATTTGCTAGGCCATGAAAATGATATGCACTTGCATGAAAGAAATGAAATAGATAAAATATTCTTTGAACAACAACCTATCCTTAAACACAATTTTCCTATTGAAACTCTAGGAGGTCCTCCTCCACCTAAAGGTGATCTTGTGTTTGAATTAAAGCAATTGCTTGACACTTTGAAGTATGCTTATCTTGATGAGAAAAAGATATATCATGTTATTATTAGTGCTAACCTTACAGAACATGAAGACGAGAGATTATTAAAAATTCTGAGGAAGCACCGTGCTGCTATTGGATATACTCTTGATGATCTTAAGGGCATTAGTCCCACTCTCTGTTGGCACAAAATTAATATGGAACCTGATGCTAAACCCGTCTTTGATCATCAACGACGATTGAATCCCAAGATGAATTAAATGGTAAGAACTGAAATACTAAAGCTTCTGGAAGCAGGTATAATCTATCCCATAGCTGATAGTAGATGGGTAAGTCATGTTCATTGTGTCCCTAAGAAAGGAGGTATTACTGTTGTTGCAAATGATAAAAATGAACTCATTCCACAAAGAATAGTGACTAGCTATAGAATGGTAATTGATTTTAGAAAATTAAACAAAGCTACTAGAAAAGATCATTAGCCTCTACCTTTCATTGTTTAAATGTTAGAGAGATTGTCAAAGCACACACACTTTTATTTTCTTGACGGATATTCTGGTTTCTCTGAAATACCTGTATCACGACCTGATCAAGAGAAAACCACCTTTACTTGTCCTTTTGGAACTTATGCTTATAGACATATGCCTTTTGATTTATGTAATGCACCTGCTACCTTTCAAAGATGTATGACTGCTATATCCTTTGACTTTTGTGTAAAGATTGTTGAGGTTTCCATGAATTATTTTTTCATTGACGGAACTTATTTTGATGATTGCTTAAGCAAGCTTGATCAAGTTTTGCAGAGATGTGAACGAACGAGTTTTCTCTTGAATTGGGATTAGTGCCACTTTATGGTGAACGAAGGTATTGTCTTGGGGCACAAAATTTCTGAACGAGGTATTGAGGTGGATAAAGCTAAAGTTGACGCAATTGAGAAAATGCCATGTCCTACAGAGATTAAAGGTATTCATAGTTTCCTTGGTATTGCTGGTTTCTATAGGACGTTTATTAAAGACTTCTCTAAAATTTCTAGGCCTCTTACAAATCTTTTGCAAAAAGATGTTCCATTTGTTTTGATGATGATTGGGTAGAAGCCTTTGAAACACTTAAGAAAGCCTTAACTTCTGCACCTATTGTTCAACCACCTGATTGGAACTTACCTTTTGAAATTATGTGTGATGCTAGTGATTATGTTGTTGGTGCTGTTCTGGTAAAAAGAGTTGATAAGAAATTAAATGTTATTCATTATGCTAGTAAAACTCTAGACAGTGCTCAAAGAAATTATGCTACTGCTGAAAAGGAATTTTTAGCACTTGTGTTTGCTTGTGATAAATTCAGATCTTACATTGTTAATTCTAAAGTAATTGTTCACACCGATCATGGTGCTATTAAATACCTTATGGAAAAGAAAGATGCTAAACCTAGACTCATTAGGTGGGTTCTTTTGTTACAAGAATTCGACTTGCATATTACTGATAGGAAGGGAGCTGAGAATTCCGTAGCTGATAACTTGTCTAGGTTAGAAAATATTCTTGATGACCCACTACCTATTGATGATAGCTTCCCTAATGAACAACTAGCTGTCATAAATGCTTCCCATAATACTCCTTGGTATGCTGATTATGCTAATTATATTATTGCTAAATTTATACCACGTAGTTTCACATATGAATAAAAAAAATTCTTCTATGACTTAAGATGTTACTTTCGGGATGACCAACATATTTCTAAAGAAGGAGTAGATGGTATTATTAGACGTTGTATACCTGAGCATGACCAGGAACAAATCCTATGGAAATGTCACTACGAAGCCTCTGGAGGGCATCATGCGGGAGATAGAACTGCACACAAGGTATTACAATCTAGTTTTTATTGGCCTACTCTTTTTAAGGATGATCGTGCGTTTGTCTTATCTTGTGATGAATGTCAAAGAATAGGTAATATATTAGATGCCAGGAAATGCCTCTGAATTATTCACTTGTTATAGAACCGTTTGATGTTTGGGGCTTTGATTATATGGGACCTTTTCCTTCCTCTAATGGGTATACACATATTTTGGTTGCTGTTGTCACTAAGTGGGTAGAAGCTATTGCAACTAGTAGTGTTGATCATAACACCTCCATTAAAATGCTTAAACAAGTTATTTTCCCGAGGTTTGGAGTCCCTAGATATTTAATGACTGATGGTGGTTCACATTTTATTCATGGTGCTTTCCGTAAATTGCTTGCTAAATATGATGTCAACCATAGAATTGCATCACCCTATCATCCTCAATCTAGTGGTCAAGTTGAGTTGGGCAATAGAGAAATAAAATTAATAATACAAAAAACTGTCAATCGGTCCTGAAAGAATTGGTCTAAGAAACTTGATGATGCACTTTGGGCCTATAGAACAGCTTATAAGAATCCTATGGGTATGTCTCCATACAAAATGGTTTATGGAAAAGCTTGTCACCTGCCACTTGAGTTACAACATAAAGCATATTGGGAAATTGCAGAACTCAACTATGACTTCAAACTTGCTGGTGAGAAGAGGTTATTTGATATTAGCTCACTTGATGAATGGAGAACCCAAGCCTATGAAAATGTGAAACTATTCAAAGAAAAAGCCAATAGATGGCATAACAAAAGAATCCAAAAGTGGGAATTCAAAGTAGGTGAGCATGTTCTATTATAAAATTCTCATTTTAGATTTTTTGCAGGAAAACTTCTTTCCAAATGGGAAGGACCGTATATCATCGAAGAAGTTTACCGCTCTAGAGCTATCGAGATCAATAATGTCGAAGGCACTAATCCAAAGGTGGTTAATGGATAAAGAATTAAGCACTATATTTCATGTACACCCATAAATGTTGAAACTAACATTATCCAAACCATGACACCGGAGGAACACAAAAAAGAAACCTTCCAGAACACTCTAGAACCCTGAAAAGGAAGAGGTGCGTGATACGGTAAGTAATCGGACTCTAAAAAATTCCGCAAAAATATTTTCTTTCAGTTTTGGAATATTAGAAAAGAAATAAGAAACACTCGGGAAGGCAACCCACGTGCCCACTAGGCACCAGGGCACGCCTGCCCCACCTAGCGCGCCATGGTGGGTAGTGGGCCCCTCGGGCACCTTCCCAACTCCGTTTTCCTGTGTTATACTTGTTTCCCAAGATATAAATTCTCTATATATACCCCCGGACGATTTGACCACTACATCATGAAGAAATCCTCTGTTCTTGTTTCGTGTTGTTTTTCTGGCAGATATGAAATTAAGTCGTCTCAAGATTCAGATGGAGAGAGCTATGTCTCCCACTATGTTGCAGATCCAAAGATCTTTGGGGAGATTATCCCTACCTATGGTCCGCCGAAGAGGAGGAAGACACCGACCTGGAGGAAATAAGGGATGACAGCTCGGATGAGGATGAAGTCCCATTACCTCAACCTGGAGATATGCACGTGGAATTCCAGAAGTCAAGCCTCCCGAACAGGGCAAACAAATCTAAGATCCAATTTATCCCATCTCGTGTTCTGTCGGAGAGCAAGGTGGCATTATGCAAAAGGATATTAAAGATCGAGCAAGAGAACGATGATTTAAGGGAGGAAAATTTTAGTCTGAAACGTAATTTGAAGAAGAAGAATGCCACTCCACCATCACCATCATCACCAAAGGATGCTTGAGCACATGGGTATGGGCACTCCCCTTGGCTTGTGCCAAGCTTTGGGGGAGATGCCCCGGTATCATGTCACCATCACTTTTATTTTCTTCACCAGTTTTTAGTTCGATCCTTAGTTAATTCATGATTTAGTTGAATAAAAGTTAGTATGATCTATTTTCGAGTGCTAGTTTCATGATCTATCTATCTGTGTAATCGAGTGAGAGTTATATAATAAAGATTAGTTTGAGTTTTTGCTTCTTTACTTTTATGTCTCAGTCAAAATAAAGGAAATAATGAAAGATGTCATATGCTAATCTTATGGTAAGCAATGACATCACATAGGGAAAGTATAAGTGGTAAAATTTATTGAAAGTTGACAGACATAGCATTGGTCAATGATGAAATTCCTGAAAGAATTAATAAGGGAAGAGAAGATTCACATGCAAATATACCATCTAGGACATCTTTTATGATTGTGAGCCCCCATTAAATATCTTATGCCAAATTGTTGACATTGGACAAGGAAGACAACGTAATGATTTATGTTTGTTTATATTCACATAGAAGTTATATTGTCATAGATCCTCCAACATGTGGTGCTTGCCCAATATCTTTGCTAGCCAAAAATCCGCACTTAGTAGAGATACTACTTGTGCATCCAAAAACCTTAAACCCAAATTCATGTTTTGAGAGTCCACCATACCTACCTATGGATTGAGTAAGATCCTTCAAGTAAGTTGTCATCGGTGCATAAGGCAATAAATATTGCTTCTAAATATGTTTAATCTTTTAGTCTAAAGGAAAATAAGTGTTGTACGAACTTGTGATGGCAAAGTAATAAAAGCGATGTACTGCATAATAAAGGTTGCTATCATAAGGGGCAATATAACGTGACGTTCTTTTGCATTAAGAGAGTGTGCATACAAAACCAAAAGGCGCATGACAACCTCTGCTTCCCTCTGCGAAGGGCCTATCTTTTAATATTATGTATTTACTTTTTATACAAGAGTCAAAATATTCTCCTCTGTTCCTTTTTATTTTCTCTTTTGCAAGCAACATGTGGTGGGGAAAGATCTATGCACATATATCCAGTTGGATATGAGTGATCATGAGTTATTATTGTTGACATCACCCTTGAGCTGAATAAGTTGGGAGGCGAAACTATAAGCCCCTATCTTTCTATGTGTCCGGCTGGAACTTTTTGCTCCATATATATGTTGTGAGTGTTAGCAATCATAGAAGACTAAATGATGGTTGATTATGTGGACTTGCCAAAAGGCTCCGATACGAGACCCTTCCTGAAATAATGATGAATTGCAATTACAAAGTTGACTGAGAACATAGTTAGTTAGTTTTCAAGAAAGTTTATGCTTTATACTTCGATGTTGTGATGAATTGTTACTTGCTCATGAGAAGTCTTATGATAAAGTCTATTGCTGTTATAATAATAAGCACGATGCTACTAATGTCCGTATTTTGTTTTTATCGACGCCTCTCTCCCTAAACATGTGGACATGATTTTCAATTTCAGCTTTCGCTTGAGGACAAGCGAGGGCTAAGCTTGGGGGAGTTGATATGTCCATTCTGCATCATGTTTTCCTACTATTATTTATAGTGTTTGTATGCAATATAACACTTTGTGGAGTAATTCTAATGCCTTTTCTCTCATAATATGCAAGGTTTACACAAAGAGGGAGAATACCGACAGCTGGAATTCTGGACCTAAAAAAGCTACGTCAGAGATACCTATTCTGCACATCTGCAAATGAGCTGAAATTTTATGGAGAATTATTTTGGAATATATAGAAAATACTGGAGAAAATAAATACCAGAGGAGACCACCCAGGTGCCCACTAGGCACCAGGGTGCACCTACCCCCCCCCCCCCAGGCGCGCCCTGGTGGGTAGTGGGCTCCCAGGCCCACCTCTGGTGCCCATCTTCTGGTACATAAGGTCTTTTGACCTAGAAAAAATAAACAGAGGACTTTCGGGACAGAGCGCCGCCGTCTCGAGGTGGAACTTGGGCAGGAGCACTTTTGCCCTCCGGCGGAGCGATTCTGTCGGGGGAACTTCCCTCCGAGAGGGCGAAATAGAAGCCATCGTCACACCAACAACCCTCTCATTTTGGTGAGGCCAATCTTCATCAACATCTTCAGCAGCACCATCTCATCTCAAACCCTAGTTCATCTCTTGTGTTCAATCTTTGTATCGAAACCTCATATTGGTACCTGTGGGTGACTAGTAGTGTTGGTTACATCTTGTAGTTGATGCTAGATAGTTTATTTGGTGGAAGATTATATGTTTAGATCTATTATTTTATTTATTACCCCTATGATCTTGAGCATGAATATGTTTTGTGAGTAGTTACTTTTGTTCTTGAGGACACAGGAGAAGTCATATTGCAAGTAGTCATGTGAACTTGATATTCGTTCGATATTTTGATGATATGTATGTTGTGATTCCGTTAGTGGTGTTATGTGAACATCGACTACATGACACTTCACCATCTTTGGGCCTAAGGGAATGCATTGTAGATTAGTTATTAGATGATGGGTTGCTAGAGTGACAGAAACTTAAACCGTAATTTATGCGCTGTTCCGTAAGGGGCTGATTTGCATCCATATGTTTAATGCTATGGTTAGATGTTATCTTAATTCTTATTTCATAGTTGCGGATGCTTACGAGGGGGTTAATCATAAGTGGGAGGCTTGTTCAAGTAAGAAGAGCACCCAAGCACTGGTCCACCCATATATCAAATTATCAAAGCAGCGAATGCAAATCAAACCAACATGATGAAAGTGATTAGATGAAATTCTCGTGTGTCCTCAAGAATGCTTTGCATACTATAAGAGATTGTTTTGGGCTGTCCTTTGCTACAAAAAGGATTGGGCTACCTTGCTGCACCTATTGTTACTATTGCTACTTGTCACTTGTTAAAAATTATCTTGCTATGAAACTACCTGTTACCGACAATTTCAGTGCTTGCAGAAATTACCTTGTTGAAAACCGCTAGTCATTTCCTCTGCTCCTCGTTGGGTTCGACACTCTTTCTTATCGAAATGACTATGATTGATCCCCTATACTAGTGGGTCGTCACAAAATACCGTCAGATCCCTTGGTAGGGGTCCAAGCGCAGTTGGAAGTCCTGTATTGGAGGTCACACGAGGGGTTTATCCAGGTTCGGGCCTCCGAAAAGTAATGGCCTACGTCTGGCTGGTTTTCATTATTCATGGTGCAGGGATACCTCGTGCAAGGGGTTACAATGATGTTTGACATTGCTACCGAGAACTCCCTATCTGTGGATAGATTATCAATGAGGACCCTAGACCTTCCTTTATATAAGCAGGAGAGGTCTAGAGTTTACATGGCGGTAGATGCGATCTCGGGCGCTGCCGCACTCCAGTCTTGGAGGACATGAAGGATGTCATTGCCTCCTATGGTTTGCTACTTGTCCTGGGCCTAGTGGGCCCCCGTAGACAATGATACCAGGCATACTATTAAAAATATTCATCACACGTTTAAAAATTATTCAACATGTATTAAAAATGTCTCATGTATTAGCAAATATTCATCATGTACATCAAAATATTCATGTGCCTCATCAATATTCCTTTTTTTAATCTTAATCATAAAAAGTATCTATTTTATTTTCGTTAATACTCTAGATCTGGAACCCCCACATGACTAAGACATCGGAGGAGGAAACCACACCTGCCATCCACGTATCACGAACCCAGCACACGATCCATCATCTTCCAGATGCCGCTGATGCAGACCACAATCTGAATTTTCCCCTGGACTACCTCACAAGCTCCGCGTTGACGCTGGAGCAAACGCCGCCGCAATGATAGAGCCCGAGGACACAGGTCCACCACGAGGATGCCACCGCCACTGCACCATCCTTTCTTGAACAGTCTGGATTCCAAATCCATCCCCAATCATAAGACCGATCGGCTCGTCGGAGTAGGATCTGAAGAAACTTTATTCATCACCGCCGCCGAAGCAAAGACGATGAACATCCTAAAACCTAAGCTACTTTGGCATAAAACTATCCACACGCGTGGATCCGGCGACCCCCCTCACCACCGATGACCGAGCTTATCGGCAGAGCGGGCCGCTAGAGGACGGCGATGGAGAAACTCCCTGGTTAAGGTCGCTGGCGAGATCACCTTTCCTTCGAGAGGAGGAAAGAACGATCTTGATGTGTATCGACCATTGGTGCTTAAAAACCGTTGAGTAAAGGAGGAAGAACCTCTCTGTAGAAATACTTGCGGATAACACCCCAACAAAATCTACTCTGGAACGGACTCGAATACGGGTGGGCGAATTTCAAGCCAATGAGCCAGCACTCAGTTCTCGTTGGCGTTTAAAAAGAGTATAAGGTCGTCATGATCTCTTCTCTTACCTACCTGTTGACGGTGTGTTTAACCAGGGGGTACTCAACACATCGTCTCCCGACCAGGAGGGCTGGGCCGAGGACCCCCCAAAATAAATCGGTTTGGTACAACCTTGCGCTGCTAACGTTGTTGCTCCTCTTGGTGGGGCTGCTCACCAGTGTACGAAGGGGAGCCCATTTTTTCTATGTTCTTGGCCCAGCCCGGCCCGGTTTGCTGTGTTTGATAAGCCCAACCCATTTTCATCATAGCTTTACATTTCAGCCCTCGTTTGCAATGCACCAATACAAACACATCGACCACTAAAAAAATACAAACACACTAGGAAAAAAGAATGGCCTATAAAAGCGGGGGAAAAGAACATATGTGGAAGACACAGGAAAAAAAATTAAGACCCTTTTGAAACGTTGAAGAAAGAAAAACACACGAATCATTATAGAATGGTTAAACTTCTCATATACAACTTTTGTTAAGAACAAAACATAGGTTAAACAACCCGATAAAAGTTTCAAACAAAAAGATAACACCATCACTGTGAACGGCTAGAGTGACAACTCAGTCCTTGCTACGTTTGTTGGGAAACGTTGCATGGAAAAAAAAATCTACGCACACACAAGATCTATCCATGGAGATGCATAGCAACGAGGGGGAGAGTGTGTCTACGTACCCTCGTAGACCGTAAGCGGAAGCATTTAGTAACGCGGTTGATGTAGTAGAACTTCTTCGCGATCCAACAGATCGAGTACCGAACATACGGCACCTCCACGTTCAGCACACGTTTAGCTCGGTGACATCCCCGCCTTCTTGATCCAGCAAGACGGCGAGGTAGTGGATGAGTTCCGGCAGCACGACGGCGTGTTGCGGTGATGGTGATGCTATCTCCGCAGGGCTTCGCCTAAGCACTACGAAAATATGACCGAGGGACGAAACTGTGGAGGGGCGCGCTGCACATGGCTAAGAGATTGTCGTTGTTCTGTGTGGCGCCCCCCTCCCACATATATATAGGTGGGGGACAGGGAAGAGGCCTGGAGGCGCCCCAAGTAGGGCCGAATCCTACTTGGGGTTTTCCCCAAACTGCGACCCCCCCTTCCTTATTTGAGTGTGGGAGGAAGGCAGGGGGAGGTGGCGCCCCCCCTTTCTTTCTCTCTCAAGGTGGGAAAGGCAGGAGGGGCCACCCCTCCTCACTACAAAAAAAAGACAAATTCGTGACATTTTGGGCTGAACGAAATTTTTTTCTGTCATGCTTATGACACTTCTATGACGATAATTGTGACAAAAGCACATATCAGCATAGATGTGGTGGGTTCCTACTTCTATGACAAAAAATCATGACAGAAAATTGGCTTTTTGTGCTGGGCGGGCCGGGGACGCACCTGCATGAAATTCTTTGGGCCGTCCATGACAGAAAAAATCATGGTAGAGGCGAGGGCGAGGAAAATTTTGGGGAGTTCCCGGTTACGGTGGGTGGTCGGGGCTGAGCGATGCACGGATGTTTGCGCGTTTCTCTCATAGACGTACGCGCGTGTGTGCGAGGCATTGGGCTCTAACTGAACCCGAGCGAGGCGTTGGGCTCTAACTGAACCCAAGCGATTGCACTAGCTACGTTACTGAACCCCGATCGATCCCTTGGCTGTTAACTGAACCCGAGTGATTCCTTCGCTACTACTGCTAACTGAAGCCGATCGAAGCTGCCTCTTGATGAAGAGTCCCCGGTGGGGGTTGGATGAAGAGTTCCCGGTGGGGGTTGGATGAACAGGATCCCGTGGTAGTAGAGGCCGTTGCCGCTAGATGAACAGGACCCCGATCAAGGAGGTGGGGGTGGATGAACAGTAGCCGGTGGAGGGACCCCGTGGAGGGCTGGTTGAACAGGACCCCGTGGAGGGCTGGTTGAACAGGAGCCGGTGGAGACTGGATGAACAGGACCCCGTGGAGGGCTGGTTGAACAGTAGCCGGGGGAGGCTGGATGAACAGGACCCCCTGGATGAATAGTAGCTGCTAGAGGCAGGAGGAAGTCGATGGTGGATGAACAATAACAGGTGGAGGCTGGAGAAAGTCGACGGTGGATGAACAGTAGCTCGTGGAGTCCCGTTTTGCAGTACGCCACACCCCTCCCGATAAACAGGACCCCGTTTCGACCATAGGCGCTCCAACACAAGTCCGTTTCCTCCGTTTTGCGGTACGCACACCCCTCCCGATCAACAGCACCCCGTTTCGACCGTAGGAACTTGAACAGAAGGCCGTTTCCTCCATTCTGCTGTACGCCAGACCCCTATTCGGCTGTTCCGTCCAAGCCGGTTGGATCCCGATGAACACGACGCATTCCGTTGCCTCCCGATGAACACGACGCGGTTTCTCCGTTCCGACCCAGCCGGTTGGCTTCCGATGAACAGGAAGCCATTGCTGCCGTCCGTTGCCTCTCCATGTACACGAGCCCTGGCCATACGTATGCGTGAGTAGGCGTTCGACACCCCGCTCGTATGTACGTACGTGGCCGTATTTTTTGGCATGTGGCTGTACGTACGTGTACACGGTTTAGAAGGGACTGCGTCGTGGGCTCTACTACTACAAGTGCCGCTACTTGCTCGGCCATGGTTCATCGTTGCAGAGAGACTGATCGACCAGTATGTACGTACACGTTCGCGACCAGACAGAAAACGCTACGTACGCCTTGACTGGATGGGTCCCAGCTGTCAGGGAGGACAAGGACGCATTTTCTTGCGTGCGAAGATATAGCTGGTGGGTCCCAACTTTCAGGGGGAAGAATCAATTTTTTTGCCCATAATATGGACGCACTTCCTTGCGTGCGAAGATGTAGCTGGTGGGTCCATCTGTCAGCCTCACCGCATAGAGTCTTCTTCCGATGGCTGTCGTTCGTTGACCACGCCGCGCGGACAGCACCAAGGTGGTGGACGACGGCGAGGCCTAAGAAGGGAACGACACGGAGCCATGGAAGACGAGGTAGGTGGATGTCCACGCGGAGGGGAGTATGAGGGTTCACTGGTTTGGCTGCGGTGTGAGGCTGCCATCGCCGGAGAATAACAGGAGGTGTTGGTGAGTAGAGGAATGGCCTGGACGGCGATGGTAGTAAGGTGGGCCGGTGAGTCCTGCGCGGCAGCACAGCCGGCCACGGGAGGCGGTAGCAGGCGGTACCGCCGGCGGTGGTTTGGGCTGCTGAAGCAAGAATATCCGAGATTGAAGAAGAAGCACGACATCCGTTGGATGGACATCCAACGGCCACTGCTGCTAGAATCGTGTACTGACTATAAGTTGACAAAGCCTTGCGTAGGTGTCAACCTAGTAGGCTCACAAGTGTGTGGCAGAGAACATATAGCCCATTTGCGATTTGTAAGAATGTACAACCCATTTTTGAATTCTAAGGGAATTTACTACTGCCCATTTACAGTTTGTTAAAATTACAGCCCATTTTCTAGCTAGGACAACGATTAATAATTTCAACCAAACGCTCAAAATAGAATTAAATAAAATTTCTCACATTTTGATGGGATCCGAAATATTTTTATACCGAAATTTCAAGTCAGATTAAATATAATTTCAAAATAAATTTGTATAACGTAAAAATCCAACAAAATATTGCGCGCGCAACAAGTAATGATATTAAAATTTTCAAAATCCAAAAATAATTACGTGTTTGGTGCATTTTTTTATAGTTACATCCCAGTTTTTTTTAATTACATCCCATTTATTATTTCTTAAAGCACATTTCTTGTTAAGCCTAATGCATCCCTAGATTTGCAGCCCAGCCAGCGGGAGAATAACAAGTTGACCTTGGCTGGGTATTCCTCAAAAAAAAAGTATAGCTGGGCTAGCCATTTTCAGCTTGAAAAAATTAATATCTGGGCTGAATATTTGGTCAACATAAAATAATAGCCTGGGCTAGACAGGCCACAGCCCGCCTAGGTGATCTCCTCTGCACAACAACAAAAGCATTGCTCAAGAAAAACTCTGCTCACACCTCAAAAACACAAATACTGCTCGAGCTGCTGGGTCCCAGCTGTCGGTCGGTCCTTGTGCAATTCTCTCGTTTATTGACTATATAGGTTGACAATTGTGTGGGACCGTGATGTCAGGAAAGCAGGTGGAAGCAAAAAAATTATAGTTGTATATAATAAGGAGGCACTTGCGTACGTGTGGCTATGGCCCTGGTGGGTCCCCACTGTCATCCTCTCCAATTAAAGTCATCTCCTGATTCCTCATGTTCGTTGACCATATTGACTGCGAGACGGCGGCGCCACGGCGAGCGCAACAACAGGAAGGACGACGGAGAGGGCCTTGTGGGCCCTGCGGATGGTCTGATAAAGCGCCCGCTACTTATTCAAGAATCCAGGATCATAGGGCCACATGTCCGCGACGGCATTGTCGTTCGCTTGTTCGCCGGCGATTCGTCCATCTGCGAGCCGGTGCTTGTTGAGGAGATGGAGGTTGCAGCACAGGTCCTCCTGTGCTAGTAGCTCTTCCGCCATTACAGCGTCGAAGTGCGGCGCACCTGCTCTATGGTGAACATGGCATGCACCGGCTTGGGCGGTGGCGCCGGCTCTTGGTCGGAAGCCACGTCCATCGTCTGATTGTCGTTGGTGAGTTCGGCGAGCTCGCTGGCGAGCCAGCATGTCCGGCTGCTGGACCGGACCGCTGCCAAGCACGAGTCTGACCGCCCTGGCCCACTCAGACCCCCTCCCCCGCCCGTGCGCGCTTTCCGCCCGAAACGGTCAGCGCCGCCCGCGCCGCTTCCCGGTGCAGGTGATTGCTCCGCGTTCAAGCGACACAAGTGCCGTCCGTCCATCCATCTGCCGCCCGCATTAATGATACGCGGTTGCCGAGGTGGCTAATCCGGCGCCACCCGTCAGTCCCTTTGCCGCCCACCATTGCTATATAAATTGCTGCGCCGGCCATAGCGGCAGTCATCCGCCTCCGTTCCCTTTCTCCTATCCACACCACTGTAGGAGATATGCCCTAGAGGCAATAATAAATGTTATTATTTATCTCCATGTTCATAATTAAGTTTATGTTCCATGCTATAACTGCAATGATTCTCGAGTCTACAAATAAAACGAGGCTTGGAGGGAAACTCATGTGCACGTGTGGGATAATAAACGGTAAAATGTATTCCTAGTCTAGCCTCTAAGACTAGCTCAAGTGTTGCATGATGGTTCTGTTTTCCTGATCATGGGCATGTCTATGCCAGCAACTTTGAGGGCACAATGTTAGAGGAACATTTGTGTTGAATCGACCCGAATTGATGTTATGCTATGAGATACGTTCGTCACAAGTTTATGGTTAATAACACAGAGATGGTTAACATTTGCATGATTCCTTAGACCATGAGAGTATCGAGTTTCTTCATGCTTGCTTCATGAACTTTGGGGTTTGTTAAACGTCATCCGTAACTGGATGGCTATTACGGCGGCTTACAGGTTCATGGGAAAGTATGTCAAGTAACTTGGTAGCTCACGATTGGGATTTGCTCCTCCGACGATGGAGAGATATCTCTGGGCCCTCTCGGTGTTACGGTATCCATCATCGTCTGGCCAGACACAGGGTGATTTGATCACAGGGATGCCGGAACATAGTAACGAGAAAAGAGAACAATACCGGTAACGAGGTAACTAGCATAGTGGACAAGTTGTTGATCCACGGGAATGCCAACATGTGTCACCTCAGGTATTGGTAACATATCGTGAAGCAACAGGAATAGCACACGGCAACTGGAGGTTCACTCGAATATTCTTTCGTGTGGGTATAGGGGTCAATATGGGTGTCCACGGCTCCGATGTTGATCATTGATCGGAAGGGGTTCCGTGTCATGTCTATACTTCACCGAACCTATAGGGTCACACGCTTAAGGGTCATCTATCTGCTGAATACTAGACAGGGAGTCTGAGAGAAAATCACCGAAAAAGTTTCGGACACCGAAAAAAGTTTCGGACAGCGGAAAAGTTCCGCAGAGAGAGGTCACCGGATGAGTTCCGGTGATACTGAAAAGTTGTTTCAGAGGATACCATAAAGTCAAATTGGTTTCAGCACATGCCTGATAATTCTTGGAGGGTGCTAGAATTGTTCTGAAACTTCTGGGAATTTTCTGGAAGAAAAACCGGAAATGTTCCAGAGCTGCCGGAACCACTTCAGATGCTTTTCGCAGATGAAATCACTAAACTGGAATTGTTCCAGAACATGTTGAAAATTATTTTAGTGGGTACTAGAAATGTTCTAAGCCCACATAAATATTTTCAGTTCGAACGGACGCTGAAAAATGTCGTCGTGAATAGTGAAAGTGCTTTTTGGGTTACTTTTTGGAAAGCCACTTGTTTGGGCTTTATCCCAAAAGATCTAGGGATGACATGGATGGATTGGGAGGCCCTCATGGGGGCCCCCCAAGGGGTGTGGCCGGCCACACTTGGGGCTCCACCATGGAGCCCCTCTTGTTCCATGGTTTCACCCTTATACCCTTGGCGGAAGGACTTCATTCATGTGCTTTTGGGTTTTATTGTAAAACCACCCTACCCCTTGGGATTTCCTATAAATAGAGGTGGAGGGGCAGCCCTCCACACTCATCCCTTCTCACATACAAGTGCCATGCAATGATCTGGCTTCTCTCTCCCTCCCCGCGAAATAGTTTCGTAGAGCCGAAAGGCTGTCTGGGTTCTGGTGGGAACTAGTTCTGGATGGCGAAGCCCTGCCGGATAGATGACACCGTATGTGTGCAACTCTGTAGAGAGGTCGTAGTTTCGATCTTAGTGCCCGAGGGGCTGTTCGTGAGTGCCTCCCGAAGGGCTGTCCAAGTGACGGTTCGAGTTTTGTGAGTCCTCCCGAAGGGCTGCCTGAGTGACCGTTCAAGTTTCGAAGGTCCTCCCGAAGGGCTGTTTGAGACACCGTCTGGGGGACTGTTCGACCGCCTCCCGGAGGGCTGTCCGAAGGGAAGACGAGGGTATACATCCTCGCGGTTGGGAGGTTGTAAATCCTAGCTGCGGGGATCTGCACCGCCGATCGTCATTGACTCTACTACCGCTGCGCTACGAGTCGGTAACGAAATAGATTAAACCTTGTATGCAGTCTCCATAGTGGTCCTGGGCTGGTGCGTAGGTCGGAAATTTTTTGTTTTCTACTGCGTTACCCTACAACCACTCCCACCATGGCTTCGTCGAGCTCCAGCGCTCTTTGGGACGGGCGAACGACGGACCAAAAGAAGATGGGAGCCATTACTGCCAACTGGCTGGCCGGCAGGCAACCGAAGGACGACAACGTCCCAATGGAGAACGTGGTAGTCGACGATCCGGCGCCAACCCCATCCTCCGCGCCATCCTCGCCTGTGCATGGCACGATGACCATCGGTGAGGCCCGTGCCCAATACATGGTCATGGTGAGGCAGAAGCGTGAGGAGCAGTTCCGGGAGGCGCAGGCCGACGCCGCCTACAGCCACCATGTCCTCCAGGAGCACCTGCAGGCGGAGGAGCAGATCGCCGCGGAGCGGGCGGAGCAGGAGGTGTTGCTCGAGTCGTACCGCTCAGCCCGCGAGAGCCGCCTCGTGCGCTGTACCACATGCGGGTGGCGGAGGTTGCGGCCGCCTACAAAGAGGGCGATGAAGCGGGCGAGGAGCTGTTTGGTGAGACCGATGATGAGGCGGAGGATAATGCCGGCTCCGCTGAGGCCCCGCCCCGCTGGCACCGAGCCGGAGGACTTCGCCGACTTACGCGAGGCCCTGCTCCGCCGAGGCCCCGCCCCGCCAACAATGAGGCAAAGGACATCGCCGACTCTGCCGAGGCCCCGCCCTGCCGGCAACGAGGCGAGGATTTCCCACGCTCCGCGGAGGCGCCACCCCGCCGGCAACGACACAGAGGACATCGCCAGCTCCGTCGAGGCCCCGCCCCGCTACCAACGAGGCCGCGCCACACAAAAAACGATGAAGAGTAGAACACGGTAGGTCGCCGCCGCTCGGGTCCAAGTAAGGCCACCGCTGCTACCCTTCGGTTGAAGCCAAGCTTGGCGGGTTGAACATTGATGGCCGATTAGCTTCTTGGTGGCGACGTGTAGTCGGAGAGCTGAGCTGGAGAAGAAGCTTATGTTCGGCTCAGCTGGACACGGGAAATGGGCGCGAGAGATCATAGATTAGGTTAATTAATTATACCTCCAGCGCACCCCTTTTTAGTTGAAGAATGTATGAAATGTAATGATTATGCATCTCAATGATTCACACGTCAGAGCCAATATTTACTTCACAACTAAAGAATAAAGAAAAATCGATCGATGTTGCTGACGGCAAAGGGCGTCCCATTCCAAAATATTAAACGCATGTCTTCTTGCTAACATCAATGAGCAAAATTTGAGAAGGTTGTCCATTCCAAAATATCAAATGCGTGTCTTTTTGCTTACATCAATGAGCAAACTTTGACAAGGTTTTCCCATTCCAAAATATCAAATGCTTTTTGCGTACATCAATGAGCAAACTTTGACAAGGTTTTCCCATTCCAAAATATCAAATGCCTACGATTGTGGAATGGGCCGGGTTTGCCATCAGTTCGGACATTGACATGTCACCTCATGCTAAATAAACCAGCTATTCTTTTTGTGCAGTTTCACTAAAATCAACCAACTTCGCGCGTAGCTTGTATGATTTCGCCTTTATATGTTGCAAGGCCTTGAACATATCGGCACCTCCTTTCTTGTAGCTAATTTTGTGGCTGGTGGTGGAAATGAATGATTTGAGAACATTCGATCTATTGTGCATGATGAAGTATAATTGAGGGCACGAACGATCAGAACATTTTGTGCAGTTCCCACTGAAATCAAGCTGAGCATCCTTGTTTGCATAAATACAAAAAAGTGATTAGTACAAAGCAAACTGTATTATGAATTTACAGTTTAAACAGGCAACCTACATGATCCATGTAGAGCACACATTTAACAAAATAGAACTCACCAGAAAGAATCCTAAAACAACATTGTATTGGCCATCACAGCAACAAAGATGAAGATCTGTGAGTCCTTCTGAGCTGAAGTTAGTTTGTTGTTGTGGGCAGTAATGTAACCATCCTTCAACTGCTCCTTCTGATAAGAAGAGAAGGGCTTGGCTTCTTCATCCTGGCGTATTCTTCTTCAGAGGAGGATGATCCTGTTGTGCAAAGACAAGAGAACAACTAAATGCTAGCATCCCTATTTGCTCGAAAAGAAGGAAAGGAAATATTTAAAACATCCATTACATTAACAATGGGAGTAACTGATGAAATGTATAGTCACAAAGAGATGCATCCTCATTATCCTCATAGGAAATGATATGATACCAAACACAGCAGCTGAACTTGAACTATATTATTACTTAATTTTATCAGTTGCTATAACGGTGGCAAACCGGTGCCTCAATTTATTAGCATCCTTAGATTAACATGTGAAACAATACCACTTTTTCATGACAGTAGCTAAACAGTAGCACAACACCAATAGAGATGACAAAGCTCCATCATATGGATGAAATCCGTGGGCCGGTACCAACCTTTGTCAGGAGGCTTATTGTGTAGAGCATGCAGATGAAGCACTTCTCCGGAACCATCCGTTATTATCTACGGTGGTTGCCATGCTTACTATAAAGTCCTCAATTAGTTTAATGTTTCCAACATCTTCTTGTGCAGTTCCACTAAAATATATGTTATCTTCCAACAAGATCCCTGTTCGCACAAGTAGAGATAATTACATATGACATTAAGAGTGGCATCAAATCACAATGGCAAAACAATTGCTCGTTCCAGCCATAGCAATAAATTAAGATGCAAAACTATATCATTACTTGTGTCATCACAGTTCCAGTGCTTCATTAAAGCACCGGGAGTTGATTTTTGTTCTTCTTCCAATTGTTCTTCCCCTTCATCACTTGGGTCAATAACAAACAAGCTTCGCCTTCAATGTAAGATTTGGCATGTCAATTAGGGAGCACAAGTATAGTACTAACCAACAACATTACTTTTCTGATGGCAGTAGCAATATACAGGCCAACAGTTGCGATATATCATTATCCTAGCTCAATGGGATATTATGGTGCACATACAGATTGGAAGTCTGGTCTCCTTTTGTGCAGTTCACTAAAATCAAGCAACATTACCGTATAAGTAGTAAAACATATGAAAGCACACTGCACAATCATGTGGAAAAAGGCCAGTACTGACCTCTCATGATGCGGAATTGAAACAACTCACAAGAAGAAGATCTGAAACAAATTTGCCAACATAGATAGGAAGTCAGATCTCCTCTTATGCAGTTCCACTAAGATCAAGTAATCAAGCAATGTTGTCGGTGTGACATTTTGGTTGAACTGCACAAAACACTTTTAAAACAAAAGTGTTTTGTGCAGTGCACCAAAAGGTCACAATAGGAACGAGGTGAGGTAGATAACCATGTTTACGCAGAGGTGCAAAGGAAACAATTAGTGGTCAATAACGGTGGATGACACTGAAGCCCACAAAAAGAAGCATCTAACTTATCTAAATGGGAAAGAAAGCAAGACAGTAGCATTTCTCAAACATTGGCATTGATTCATATGAACAGAGAGATTATATTAACAATAAAATTTGTTAATCATGTAATTTGCTTTTAACTGTGGCATTGCTTCAATTTTTCAACGGCATTATTAGATTAACAACAGCTAAAGAGTTGTATGGGACAGTGGATGCACAAGCACCATGTGCATGTACCGATGTATAAAGGGGTGATGCACAGTCTGTTGCAACAAACAACCAAGGAACATATTTGTGTTGGTCCCATTTTTGTTCTCTTTAGACACCTTTCCCTATGTGAGGGCAGCAAATCTAGCCCTTCTCAAACTATACAGCCTTGTCCCCCACCCACAGAAAGATCAGTTCCTTACAGATGTGTGTACTGCGTTTGCCATTGTTTTCCCTTTTCGACCAACATAGGTGTTGGATAGCCAGTCTGTACTACTTTCCCCCCTTCCTTTCCTCTTTGAACCACATCCTAGACTCATGCTATACAACTTTCCCCACTACTTTCCTGTTTGATCCAACACTGAGATTCGAGTGCAGAAGCAAAAAAATTCCACATGCAGCTAGAGCAATGCCTGTGGATTAACAAAATTATACCTTAAGGTTCTCGGGGTGTGGCTCGGTGGGTGGCCGGAGGCCGATCTGCCCACACTATGTACGGTAGCGAGGAAGAAGGGGTCGGAGGCCCTCCCGCGCCGCCGCTGGGTGAAAAAGAACAGTGGCGCCGGCAGTGGATTCCCTCGCTCGCTGACGGCGACAGCGTTAAGCCTCCTTGCCTTCCCCGACGGACAGGGTCCTGCCGGCTCTTTGACCAGTAGTGAGGTGAGAGAAAGAGAGGAAAGGCCAACGCAGTCTTGTTTAGATCTGGATAGGGTGAGAGAGTGTGTAGAGAGAAACTACAAGCACTGAGGCTCCAGCGTGTATATATATAGTGGAGAGAGTGTGTGAAGAGATCAAACCCTAGAAAACAGGCAATGATGCTGCAGCGTATATAGTTGGAGTGGTTTTCTTTCTCTCTCCATAAAAAACATTTTAAATTGTGCACAAAACGGAACTCTTTATTTAACGTACTACTAGTGAAGAAAAAATACTACTAGTAGGGCAAAGCAAATACTACTACGTGAAGAAAATTTAACGCTCCAAGGAGTCAACTCGAAATTAACGCTCCACGCCTCCCGGTCGCACTTACTATCATTCACGTGTATTATGAAGCAACAACTGTACCACACACGGTCAAAATATCGGAAAGGTGGGCTGCACCATCCTCCAATTTTAAATACTTTGGGCACTTGTATTCGGCCTAAGTCAGTGTGCCACCGTATGTACTAAGGGTTGCAGCGGGTGCTAAGAAACTAGGGCGTATTGAGAGTAATTGCCATGCCATTTATTTGTAGGGTCTCTTGCAAATTGTCAAACTCTATTCTCCTCTTATTTAATGGATGAGGCAAATCTTTTGCCTCCATTCCGAGAAAAACGAGAAATTCAACTTTAATTATTTTGTATGTAGACTTTGCTCTCCTCCAATAATTTTGGGCACTTGTATTCGGCCTAAGTCAGTGTGCCACCGTATCTCGTACTACTCCCTCCGTCTAGGTTTATAAGTCATGTTATAAGGTGCAGCGGGACCAAGGTGTAGGCAGATTGGAGGAGAAGGAGAAACTTGACCGGTCCTTCCTCCAATCAAAGCCCTGATTTCTCTCTCTAAATGCAACAATTAATCACAGCAATTAAGAGATGCCGTTTTAGCTACCATGCAGGGCCACGTATTAACTCGCATGCAAGCCGGCTTTGATTCCTTGACTAATCAACGCGTAGTTGCGCTCCATGCATTGGGTTTCCAGGGGAGATAACAAGGCAGAGTAAGTAACGCTCGCTAGCAACGAGGCTAGGAGCGGATTGAGATGCGAAGTTAATGGACGACGCCTAAACATTTCAGGAATGTCTGATTTTCATAAGATGGCTTAACACCTAGACGGAGGGAGTACACTACCTCGGTCGAAGTTTTTATGCCACGTCATATATTTTTTGTCAGAGTTTGACCAAATTTTTTAACTACTCACTACTTTCCGGTTAATAGGGCGTAAATTTGAAATCTCATCAACCAAGGCAGATGATGAATGGAGAAATGTACTACTCCATCTCGTAGTTTACAAAATTACTCAAACTTTAATCTGCATTAATTACAATATATTCATGGATGATCACTAAATGAGTAGGAATGGTTACATGCACTGGTTGGTTTCTTTTAATCCTTGCAAGCATCAATTTAATGCACCTTGGAATGTGAACACATTTATTTTCCTGCACATTTCTTTATTTCATCAACGACATTTTGATACAGGGAGGGACATTCACCAATTCTTTGCTAGGAGAGCAAGACCAAAGAAAACAAGAACCACAATTAGACATTTTAAAAGATATGCAATTTCCATAACTGCTCCCACTAATTGTATTAATATCTTCTCTATGTCTTCATTGTTGATCTATGGCTTCTCGAGCTTGCACACTTCTTTCTTCTTCGATTCTAAAGAACTAGACGTTGCTTTACATCTAATACCATCTCTAGTCTCATCTCTAGCCTCTATTCTAGCAAGGAGTGCACGAGCATCTACCAAATTTCGTGCTATCAATAGATCGATGTATTCTTCTTCCCAAAACCAAAACTTGCATCCATCCTACACACAAGTTTGAGTATAAGCTGTCGAACATGCACAGAATAAGGGAGCATAGCCAAATCAAAAGAAGTACTACGCACCTTATCTTTTTCGCACTTGATGAACACCCATCCGGGATGTTGTGGCGTGGTCGAAACGCGGCGCAGGACCTGCCGTGAGCAGCCATCGCACTTTATGAGCGGCAACGGTGAACCGACTAGCCGCTGGGCCAGGGTCGAGCCCGGACGGTGGCCGGCCGTGTCTTTGCCGGCGATCCGCCGACAGGATAGATCCGAGCGGCTAGAGGCGGATTCAGTACCTGCACGCGACGTGGAGGCATTGCCATTGTTGTGCGACCCGGTACCCGGACACTCCATGGCAAGGAGCAGTCGCAGGCGGCCGGAATGCTCCAAATCCGACAGCCGCGTGCGTCAAATCCCGCGGCCGCAAATATAGCGGCTGACCGCCGGCGCAAGGGCGAGAGGCACAGATTTGGCCGTCGTTGGTTTTTTCCTTGAAGAGGAAAGGGTGATGCAGCAAAGTAGAGATAACTATTTCCCTCAGTTAAGAACCAAGGTATAAATCCAGTAGGAGAAGAACGCACAAATCACCAATACCTGCACAAACAATCAAACAATTGCACCCAACGCGATAAAGGGGTTGTCAATCCCTTCATGGTCAATTGCAAAGGTGAGATCTGATAGACATAGATAAATAAAACTAAACAAAAGATTAAATATTTTTGGGTTTTTTGGTATATAGATCTGAAAATAAAAGATTGCAAAATAGTAGATCGGAAAGTAATATGATGGAAAATAGACCCGGGGGCCATAGGTTTCACTAGAGGCTTCTCTCTTGAAGGCAAATAATACGGTGGGTGAACAAACTACTGTTGAGCAATTGATAGAAAAGCGCAAAGTTATGACGATATCCAAGGCAATGATTATGAAATATAGACATCACGTCCGTGTCATGTAGACCGACTCCTGCATGCATCTACTACTGTTACTCCACACATCGACCACTATCCAGCATGCATCTAGAGTATTAAGTTCACAAAGAACGGAGTAACGCCTTAAGTAAGATGACATGATGAAGAGGAATAAACTCATGCAATATGATGTAAACCCATCTTTTTACCCTAGATGGCAACAATTCAATACGTGTCTCGCTACCCCTATTTTGTCAGTAGGTGAAATCACGCAAGATTGAACCCAAAGCTAAGCAACTCTCCCATTGCAAGAAAAACCAATCTAGTTGGCCAAACCAAACCGATAATTCAAAGAGAAATACAAAGATATCAAATCATGCATATAATAATTCAGAGAAGATTCAAATAATATTAATAGATAAGCTGATCATAAATCCACAATTCACCGGATCTTGACAAACACACCGCAAAAGAAGATTACATCGGATAGATCTCCAAGAACATCAAGGAGAACGTTGTATTGAGAATCAAAGAGAGAGAAGAAGCCATCTAGCTACTATTAGATTATTATTTTATTTATCCCCTAGATCTTGAGCATGAATATGTTTTGTGAGTAGTTTACTTTGTTCTTGAGGACACAGGAGAAGTCATATTGCAGTAGTCATGTGAACTTGATATTCGTTCGATATTTTGATGATTATGTATGTTGTGATTCCGTTAGTGGTGTTATGTGAACATCGACTACATGACACTTCACCATCTTTGGCCTAAGGGAATGCATTGTAGATTAGTTATTAGATGCTGGGTTGCTAGAGTGACAGAAACTTAAACCGTAATTTATGCGCTGTTCCGTAAGGGCTGATTGCATCCATATGTTTAATGCTATGGTTAGATGTTATCTTAATTCTTATTTCATAGTTGCGGATGCTTACGAGGGGGTTAATCATAAGTGGGAGGCTTGTTCAAGTAAGAAGAGCACCCAAGCACTGGTCACCCATATATCAAATTATCAAAGCAGCGAATGCAAATCAAACAACATGATGAAAGTGATTAGATGAAATTCTCGTGTGTCCTCAAGAATGCTTGCATACTATAAGAGATTGTTTTGGGCTGTCCTTTGCTACAAAAAGGATTGGGCTACCTTGCTGACCTATTGTTACTATTGCTACTTGTCACTTGTTAAAAATTATCTGCTATGAAACTACCTGTTACCGACAATTTCAGTGCTTGCAGAAATTACCTTGTTGAAAACCGCTATCATTTCCTCTGCTCCTCGTTGGGTTCGACACTCTTTCTTATCGAAATGACTATGATTGATCCCCTATACTAGTGGGTCGTCACAAAATACCGTCAGATCCCTTGGTGGGGTCCAAGCGCAGTTGGAAGTCCTGTATTGAGGTCACACGAGGGGTTTATCCAGGTTCGGCCGTCCGAAAAGTAATGCCCTACGTCTGCTGGTTTTCATTATTCATGGTGCAGGGATACCTCGTGCAAGGGGTTACAATGATGTTTGACATTGCTACCGAGAACTCCCTATCTGTGGATAGATTATCAATGAGGACCCTAGACCTTCCTTTATATAAGCAGGAAGAGTCTAGAGTTTACATGGCGGTAGATGCGATCTCGGGCGCTGCCGCACTCCAGTCTTGGAGGACATGAAGGTCATTGCCTCCTATGGTTTGCTACTTGTCCTGGGCCTAGTGGGCCCCCGTATACAATGATACCAGGCATACTATTAAAATATTCATACACGTTTAAAAATTATTCAACATGTATTAAAAAGTCTCATGTATTAGCAAATATTCATCATGTACATCAAAATATTCATGTGCCTCATCAATATTCCTTTTTTAATCTAATCATAAAGTATCATTTTATTTTCGTTACTCAACAGACAAAAATAAGTAGCATCGGAAGGCACCCTGACACCTATCCACTATCCCGACACATGCGAACGAAACATCGCGATCAATCGCATACTCTAGATGAACCCCACATGACTAAGACATCGGAGGAGGAAACCACACTGCATCCACGTATCACGAACCCAGCACACGATCCATCATCTTCCAGATGCGCTGATGAGACCACATCTGAATTTTCCCTGGACTACCTCACAAGCTCCGCGTTGACGCTGGAGCAAACGCCGCGCAATGATAGAGCCCGAGGACACAGGTCCACCACGAGGATGCCACCGCCACTGCACCATCCTTTCTTGAACAGTGGATTCCAAATCCATCCCCAATCATAAGACGATCGGCTCGTCGGAGTAGGATCTGAAGAAAACTTTATTCATACCGCGCCGAAGCAAAGACGATGAACATCCTAAAAAACTACAGTTGGCATAAAACTATCCACACGCGTGGATCCGGCGACCCCCCTCACCACCGATGACCGAGCTTATGGCAGAGCGGGCCGCTAGAGGACGGCGATGGAGAAACTCCCTGGTAAGGTCGCTGGCGAGATCACCTTTCCTCGAGAGGAGGGAAAGAACGATCTTGATGTGTATCGACCATTGGTGCTTAAAAAACGTGAGTAAAGGAGGAAGAACCTCTCTGTAGAAAATACTTGCGGATAACACCCCAACAAAATCTACTTGGAACGGACTCGATACGGGTGGGCGAATTTCAAGCCAATGAGCCAGCACTCAGTTCTCGTTGGCGTTTAAAAAGATATAAGGTCGTCATGATCTCTTCTCTTACCTACCTGTTGACGGTGTGTAACCAGGGGGTACTCAACACATCGTCTCCCGACCAGGAGGGCTGGGCCGAGGACCCCCCAAAATAAATCGGTTTGGTACAACCTTGCGCTGCTAACGTTGTTGCTCCTCTTGGTGGGGCTGCTCACCAGTGTACGAAGGGGAGCCCATTTTTTCTATGTCTTGGCCCAGCCCGGCCGGTTTGCGTGTGTTGATAAGCCCAACCCATTTTCATCATAGCTTTACATTTCAGCCCTCGTTTGCAATGCACCAATACAAACACATCGACCACTAAAAAATACAAACACACTAGGAAAAAAGATGGCCTATAAAAGCGGGGGAAAAGAACATATGTGGAAGACACAGGAAAAAAAATTAAGACCCTTTTGAAACGTTGAAGAAAGAAAAACACACGATCATTATAGAATGGTTAACAATCTCATATACAACTTTGTTAAGAACAAAAACATAGGTTAAACAACCCGATAAAAGTTTCAAACAAAAAGAACACCATCACTGTGAACGGCTAGAGTGACAACTCAGTCCTTGCTACGTTTGTTGGGAAACGTTGATGGAAAAAAAAATCTACGCACACACAAGATCTATCCATGGAGATGCATAGCAACGAGGGGAGAGTGTGTCTACGTACCCTCGTAGACCGTAAGCGGAAGCATGCTTAGTAACGCGGTTGATGTAGTAGAACTTCTTGCGATCCAACAGATCGAGGTACCGAACATACGGCACCTCCGCGTTCAGCACACGTTTAGCTCGGGACATCCCCGCCTTTTGATCAGCAGACGGCGAGGTAGTGGATGAGTTCCGGCAGCACGACGGCGTGTGCGGTGATGGGGATGCTATCTCCGCAGGCTTCGCCTAAGCACTACGAAAATATGACCGAGGGACGAAACTGTGGAGGGGCGCTGCACATGGCTAGAGAGTTGTCGTTGTTCTGTGTGGCGCCCCCCTCCCACATATATATAGGTGGGGGAAGGGAAGAGGCCTGGAGGCGCCCCAAGTAGGGCCGAATCCTACTTGGGGTTTTTCCCCAAACTGCGACCCCCCCTTCCTTATTTGATGTGGAGGAAGGCAGGGGGAGGTGGCGCCCCCCCTTTCTTTCTTCTCAAGGGGGAAAGGCAGGAGGGGCCACCCCTCCTCACTACAAAAAAAAGACAAATCGTGACATTTTGGGCTGAACGAAATTTTTTTCTGTCATGCTTATGACACTTCTATGACGATAATTGTGACAAAGCACATATCAGCATAGATGTGGTGGGTTCCTACTTCTATGACAAAAAATCATGACAGAAAATTGGCTTTTTGTGCTGGGCGGGCCGGGAGCACCTGCATGAAATTCTTTGGGCCGTCCATGACAGAAAAAAATCATGGTGAGGCGAGGGCGAGGAAAATTTTGGGGAGTTCGGTTACGGTGGGTGGTCGGGGCTGAGCGATGCAGGATGTTTGCGCGTTTCTCTCATAGACGTACGCGCGTGTGTGCGAGGCTTGGGCTCTAACTGAACCCGAGCGAGGCGTTGGGCTCTAACTGAACCCAAGCGATGCACTAGCTACGTTACTGAACCCCGATCGATCCCTTGGCTGTTAACTGAACCCGAGTGATTCCTTCGCTACTACTGCTAACTGAAGCCGATCGAAGCTGCCTCTTGATGAAGAGTCCCCGGGGGGGTTGGATGAAGAGTTCCCGGTGGGGGTTGGAGAACGGATCCCGTGGTAGTAGAGGCCGTTGCCGCTAGATGAACAGGACCCCGATCAAGGAGGTGGGGGTGGAGAACAGAGCCGTGGGGAGGACCCCGTGGAGGGCTGGTTGAAAGGACCCGGGAGGGCTGGTGAACAGGAGCCGGTGGAGACTGGATGAACAGGACCCGTGGAGGGCTGGTTGAACAGTAGCCGGGGAGGGGGCGGATTGAACAGGACCCCCGGATGAATAGTAGCTGCTGAGGCAGGAGGAAGTCGATGGTGGATGAAACATAACAGGTGGAGGCTGGAGGCTGAAAGTCGACGGTGAAGAACAGTAGCTGTGGAGTCCCGTTTGCAGTACGCCACACCCTCCGATAAACAGGACCCCGTTTCGACCATAGGCGCTCCAACACAAGTCCGTTTCCTCCGTTTTGCGGTACGCACCCCTCCCGATCAACAGCACCCCGTTTCGACCGTAGGAACTTGAACAGAAGGCCGTTTCCTCCATTCTGCTGTACGCCAGACCCCTATTCGGCTGTTCCGTCCAAGCCGGTTGGTCCCGATGAACACGACGCATTCCGTTGCCTCCCGATGAACACGACGCGGTTTCTCCGTTCCGACCCAGCCGGTTGGCTTCCGATGAACAGGAAGCCATTGCTGCCGTCCGTTGCCTCTCCATGTACACGAGCCCTGGCATACGTATGCGTGAGTAGGCGTTCGACACCCCGCTCGTATGTACGTACGTGGCCGTATTTTTTGGCATGTGGCTGTACGTACGTGTACACGGTTTAGAAGGGACTGCGTCGGGGCTCTACTACTACAAGTGCCGCTACTTGCTCGGCCATGGTTCATCGTTGCAGAGAGCTGATCGACCAGTATGTACGTACACGTTCGCGACCAGACAGAAAACGCTACGTACGCCTTGACTGGATGGGTCCCAGCTGTCAGGGAGGACAAGGACGCATTTTCTTGCGTGCGAAGATATAGCTGGTGGGTCCACTTTCAGGGGGAAGAATCAATTTTTTTGCCCATAATAGGACGCACTTCCTTGCGTGCAAGATGTAGCTGGTGGGTCCATCTGTCAGCCCACCGCATAGAGTCTTCTCCGATGGTGCGTTCGTGACCACGCCGCGCGGACAGCACCAAGGTGGTGGACGACGGCGAGGCCTAAGAAGGGAACGACGGAGCCATGGAAGAGACGAGTAGTGGATGTCCACGCGGAGGGGAGTATGAGGGTTCACTGGTTTGGCGCGGTGTGAGGCTGCCATCGCCGGAGAATAACAGGAGGTGTTGGTGAGTAGAGGATGGCCTGGACGGCGATGGGAGTAAGGTGGGCCGGTGAGTCCTGCGGGCAGCACAGCGGGCACGGGAGGGCGGTAGCAGGCGGTACCGCCGGCGGTGGTTTGGGCTGCTGAAGCAAGAATATCCGAGATTGAGAAG
This sequence comes from Thinopyrum elongatum, assembly GCA_011799875.1. Taxonomy (NCBI): domain Eukaryota; kingdom Viridiplantae; phylum Streptophyta; class Magnoliopsida; order Poales; family Poaceae; genus Thinopyrum; species Thinopyrum elongatum. The sequence goes on along the minus strand of JAAAXO010000183.1, from coordinate 33,084 downwards.
AAGCACGACATCCGTGGATGGACATCCAACGGCCACTGCTGCTAGAATCGTGTACTGACATAAGTTGACAAAGCCTTGCGTAGTGTCAACCTAGTAGGCTCACAAGTGTGTGGGAGAGAACATATAGCCCATTTGCGATTTGTAAGAATGTACAACCCATTTTTGAATTCTAAGGAATTTACTACTGCCCATTTACAGTTTGTTAAAATTACAGCCATTTTAGCTAGGACAACGATTAATAATTTCAACCAAACGCTCAAAATAGAATAAATAAAATTTCTCACATTTTGATGGGATCCGAAATATTTTTATACCGAAATTTCAAGTCAGATTAAATATAATTTCAAAATAAATTTGTATAACGTAAAAATCCAACAAAATATTGCGCGCGCACACAGTAATGAATTAAAATTTTCAAATCCAAAAATAATTACGTGTTTGGTGCATTTTTTATAGTTATCATACCAGTTTTTTTTAATTACATCCCATTTATTATTTCTTAAAGCACATTTCTTGTTAAGCCTAATGCATCCCTAGATTTGCAGCCCAGCCAGCGGGAGAATAACAAGTTGACCTTGGCTGGGTATTCCTCAAAAAAAAAGTATAGCTGGGCTAGCCATTTTCAGCTTGAAAAATTAATATCTGGGCTGATATTTGGTCAACATAAATAATAGCCTGGGCTAGACAGGCCACAGCCCGCCTAGGTGATCTCCTCTGCACAACAACAAAAGCATTGCTCAAGAAAAACTCTGCTCACACCTCAAAAACACAAATACTGCTCGAGCTGCTGGGTCCCAGCTGTCGGTCGGTCCTTGTGCAATTCTCGTTTATTGACTATATAGGTTGACAATTGTGTGGGACCGTGATGTCAGGAAAGAGGTGGAAGCAAAAAAATTATAGTTGTATATAATAAGGAGGCACTTGCGTACGTGTGGCTATGGCCCTGGTGGGTCCCCACTGTCATCCTCTCCAATTAAAGTCATCTCCTGATTCCTCATGTTCGTGACCATATTGACAATGCGAGACGGCGGCGCCACGGCGAGCGCAACAACAGGAAGGACGAGGAGAGGGCCTTGTGGGCCGCGGCATGGTCTGATAAAGCGCCCGCTACTATACAAGAATCCAGGATCAAGGGCCACATGTCCGCGACGGCATTGTTTCGCGCTTGTTCGCCGGCGATTCGTCCATCTGCGAGCGGTGCTTGTTGAGGAGATGGAGGTTGCAGCACAGGTCCTCCTGTGTAGTAGCTCTTCCGCCATTACACGTCGAAGTGCGGCGCCACCTGCTCTATGGTGAACATGGATGGGCATGTCGGCTTGGGCGTGGCGCGGCTCTTGGTCGAAGCCACGTCCATCGTCTGATTGTCGTGGTGAGTTCGGCGAGCTCGCTGGCGAGCCAGCATGTCCGGCTGCTGGACCGGACCGGTGCCAAGCCGAGTCTGACCGCCCTGGCCCACTCAGACCCCTCCCCCGCCCGTGCGCGCTTTCCGCCCGAAACGGTCAGCGCCGCCCGCGCCGCTTCCGGTGCAGGTGATTGCTCCGCGTTCAAGCGACACAAGTGCCGTCCGTCCATCCATCTGCCGCCCGCATTAATGATACGCGGTTGCCGAGGTGGCTAATCCGGCGCCACCCGTCAGTCCCTTTGCCGCCCACCATTGCTATATAAATTGCTGCGCCGGCCATAGCGGCAGTCATCGCCTCCGTTCCCTTTCTCCTATCCACACCACTGTAGGAGATATGCCCTAGAGGCAATAATAAATGTTATTATTTATCTCCATGTTATAATTAAGTTTATGTTCCATGCTATAACTGCAATGATTCTCGAGTCTACAAATAAACGAGGCTTGGAGGGAAACTCATGTGCACGTGTGGGATAATAAACGGTAAAATGTATTCCTAGTCTAGCCTCTAAGACTAGCTCAAGTGTTGCATGATGGTTCTGTTTTCCTGATCATGGGCATGTCTATGCCAGCAACTTTGAGGGCACAATGTTAGAGGAACATTTGTGTTGAATCGACCCGAATTGATGTTATGCTATGAGATACGTTCGTCACAAGTTTATGGTTAATAACACAGAGATGGTTAACATTTGCATGATTCCTTAGACCATGAGGATCGAGTTTCTTCATGCTTGCTTCATGAACTTTGGGGTTTGTTAAACGTCATCCGTAACTGGATGGCTATTACGGCGGCTTACAGGTTCATGGGAAAGTATGTCAAGTAACTTGGTAGCTCACGATTGGGATTTGCTCCTCCGACGATGGAGAGATATCTCTGGGCCCTCTCGGTGTTACGGTATCCATCATCGTCTGGCCAGACACAGGGTGATTTGATCACAGGGATGCCGGAACATAGTAACGAGAAAAGAGAACAATACCGGTAACGAGGTAACTAGCATAGTGGACAAGTTGTTGATCCACGGAATGCCAACATGTGTCACTATGGTATTGGTAACATATCGTGAAGCAACAGGAATAGCACACGGCAACTGGGGTTCACTCGAATATTCTTTCGTGTGGGTATAGGGGTCAATATGGGTGTCCACGGCTCCGATGTTGATCATTGATCGGAAGGGGTTCCGTGTCATGTCTATACTTCACCGAACCTATAGGGTCACACGCTTAAGGGTCATCTATCTGCTGAATACTAGACAGGGAGTCTGAGAGAAAATCACCGAAAAAGTCGGACACCGAAAAAAGTTTCGGACAGCGGAAAAGTTCCGCAGAGAGAGGTCACCGATGAGTTCCGGTGATACTGAAAGTGTTTTCAGAGGATACCAATAAGTCAAATTGGTTTCGCACATGCCTGATAATTCTTGGAGGGTGCTAGAATTGTTCTGAAACTTCTGGGAATTTTCTGGAAGAAAAACCGGAAATGTTCCGAGCTGCCGGAACCACTCAGATGCTTTCGCAGATGAAATCACTAAACTGGAATGTTCCAGAACATGTTGAAAATTATTTTAGTGGGTACTAGAAATGTTCTAAGCCCACATAAATTTTCAGTTCGACGGACGCTGAAAAATGTCGTCGGAATAGTGAAAGTGCTTTTTGGGTTACTTTTGGAAAGCCACTTGTTTGGGCTTTATCCCAAAAGATCTAGGGATGACATGGATGGATTGGGAGGCCCTCATGGGGGCCCCAAGGGGTGTGGCCGGCCACACTTGGGGCTCCACCATGGAGCCCCTCTTGTTCCATGGTTTCACCCTTATACCCTTGGGGAGGACTTCATTCATGTGCTTTGGGTTTATTGTAAAACCACCCTACCCCTTGGGATTTCCTATAAATAGAGGTGGAGGGCAGCCCTCCACACTCATCCTTCTCCACATACAAGGCCATGCAATGATCTGGCTTCTCTCTCCCTCCCCGAAATAGTTTCGTAGAGCCGAAAGGCTGTCTGGGTTCTGGTGGGAACTAGTTCTGGATGGCGAAGCCCTGCCGGATAGATGACACCGTATGTGTGCAACTCTGTAGGAGGTCGTAGTTTCGATCTTAGTGCCCGAGGGGCTGTTCGTGAGTGCCTCCCGAAGGGCTGTCCAAGTGACGGTTCGAGTTTTGTGAGTCCTCCCGAAGGGCTGCCGAGTGACCGTTCAAGTTTCGAAGGTCCTCCCGAAGGGCTGTTTGAGACACCGTCTGGGGGACTGTTCGACCGCCTCCCGGAGGGCTGTCCGAAGGGAAGACGAGGGTATACATCCTCGCGGTTGGGAGGTTGTAAATCTAGCTGCGGGATCGCACCGCCGATCGTCATTGACTCTACTACCGCTGCGCTACGAGTCGGTAACGAAATAGATTAAACCTTGTATGCAGTCTCCATAGTGGTCCTGGGTGGTGCGTAGGTCGGAAATTTTTTGTTTTCTACTGCGTTACCCTACAACCACTCCCACCATGGCTTCGTCGAGCTCCAGCGCTCTTTGGGACGCGGGAACGAGGACCAAAAGAAGATGGGAGCCATTACTGCCAACTGGCTGGCCGGCAGGCAACCGAAGGACGACAACGTCCCAATGGAGAACGGGTAGTCGACGATCCGGCGCCAACCCCATCCTCGCGCCATCCGCCTGTGCATGGCACGATGACCATCGGTGAGGCCCGTGCCCAATACATGGTCATGGTGGGAGAGAAGCGTGAGGAGCAGTTCCGGGAGGCGCAGGCCGACGCCGCCTACAGCCACCAGTCCTCCAGGAGCACCTGCAGGCGGAGGAGCGATCGCCGCGGAGCGGGCGGAGCAGGAGGTGTTGCTCGAGTCGTACGCTCAGCCCGCGAGAGCCGCCTCGTGCGCTGTACCACATGCGGGTGGCGGAGGTTGCGGCCGCCTACAAAGAGGGCGATGAAGCGGGCGAGGAGCTGTTTGGTGAGACCGATGATGAGGCGGAGGATAATGCGGCTCCGCTGAGGCCCCGCCCCGCTGGCACCGAGCCGGAGGACTTCGCCGACTTACGCGAGGCCCTGCTCCGCCGAGGCCCCGCCCCGCCAACAATGAGGCAAAGGACATCGCCGACTCTGCCGAGGCCCCGCCCTGCCGGCAACGAGGCGAGGATTTCCCACGTCCGCGGAGGCGCCCCCGCCGGCAACGACACAGAGGGACATCGCAGCTCCGTCAGGCCCCGCCCCGCTACCAACGAGGCCGCGCCACACAAAAAACGATGAAGAGTAGAAACACGGTAGGTCGCCGCCGCTCGGGTCCAAGTAAGGCCACCGCTGCTACCCTTCGGTTGAAGCCAAGCTTGGCGGGTTGAACATTGATGGCCGATTAGCTTCTTGGTGGCGACGTGTAGTCGGAGAGCTGAGCTGGAGAAGAAGCTTATGTTCGGCTCAGCTGGACACGGGAAATGGGCGCGAGAGATCATAGATTAGGTTAATTAATTATACCTCCAGCGCACCCCTTTTTAGTTGAAGAATGTATGAAATGTAATGATTATGCATCTCAATGATTCACACGTCAGAGCCAATATTTACTTCACAACTAAGAATAAAGAAAATCGATCGATGCTGCTGACGGCAAAGGGCGTCCCATTCCAAATATTAAACGCATGTCTTCTTGCTAACATCAATGAGCAAAATTTGAGAAGGTTGTCCATTCCAAATATTCAAATGCGTGTCTTTTTGCTACATCAATGAGCAAACTTTGACAAGGTTTTCCCATTCCAAAATATCAAATGCTTTTTGCGTACATCAATGAGCAAACTTTGACAGGTTTCCCATTCCAAAATATCAAATGCCTACGATTGTGGAAGGGCCGGTTTGCCATCAGTTCGGACATTGACATGTCACCTCATGCTAAATAAACCAGCTATTCTTTTGTGCAGTTTCACTAAAATCAACCAACTTCGCGCGTAGCTTGTATGATTTCGCCTTTATATGTTGCAAGGCCTTGAACATATGGCACCTACTTTCTTGTAGCTAATTTGTGGCTGGTGGTGGGGAATGAATGATTTGAGAACATTCGATCTATTGTGCATGATGAAGTATAATTGAGGGCACGAACGATCTAGAACATTTTGTGCAGTTCCCACTGAAATCAAGCTGAGCATCCTTGTTTGCATAAATACAAAAAAGTGATTAGTACAAAGCAAACTGTATTATGAATTTAAGTTTAAACAGGCAACCTACATGATCCATGTAGAGCACACATTTAACAAAATAGAACTCACCAGAAAGAATCCTAAAACAACATTGTATTGGCCATCACAGCAACAAAGAGATGAAGATCTGTGAGTCCTTCTGAGCTGAAGTTAGTTTGTTGTTGTGGGCAGTAATGTAACCATCCTTCAACTGCTCCTTCTGATAAGAAGGAAGGGCTTGGCTTCTTCATCCTGGCGTATTCTTCTTCAGAGGAGGATGATCCTGTGTTGCAAAGACAAGAGAACAACTAAATGCTAGCATCCCTATTTGCTCGAAAAGAAGGAAAGGAAATATTTTAAAACATCCATTACATTAACAATGGGAGTAACTGATGAAATGTATAGTCACAAAGAGATGCATCCTCATATCCTCATAGGAAATGATATGATACCAAACACAGCAGCTGAACTTGAACTATATTATTACTTAATTTTATCAGTGCTATAACGGTGGCAAACCGGTGCCTCAATTTATTAGCATCCTTAGATTAACATGTGAAACAATACCACTTTTTCATGACAGTAGCTAAACAGTAGCACAACACCAATAGAGATGACAAAGCTCCATCATATGGATGAAATCCGTGGGCCGGTACCAACCTTTGTCAGAGGCTTATTGTGTGTAGAGCATGCAGATGAAGCACTTCTCCGGAACCATCCGTTATTATCTACGGTGGTTGCCATGCTTACTATAAAGTCCTCAATTAGTTTAATGTTTCCAACATCTTTGTGCAGTTCCACTAAAATATATGTTATCTTCCAACAAGATCCCTGTTCGCCACAAGTAGAGATAATTACATATGAATTAAGAGTGGCATCAAATCACAATGGCAAAACAATTGCTCGTTCCAGCCATAGCAATAAATTAAGATGAAAACTATATCATTACTTGTGTCATCACAGTTCCAGTGCTTCATTAAAGCACCGGGAGTTGATTTTTGTCTTCTTCCAATTGTTCTTCCCCTTCATCATGGGTCAATAACAAACAAGCTTCGCCTTCAATGTAAGATTTGGCATGTCAATTGGGAGCACAAGTATAGTACTAACCAACAACATTACTTTTCTGATGGCAGTAGCAATACAGGCCCACAGTTGCGAATATCATTATCCTAGCTCAAGGGATATTATGGTGCACATACAGATTGGAAGTCTGGTCTCCTTTTGTGCAGTTCCCTAAAATCAAGCAACATTACCGTATAAGTAGTAAAACATATGAAAGCACACTGCACAATCATGTGGAAAAAGGCCAGTACTGACCTCTCATGATGCGGAATTGAAACAACTCACAAGAAGAAGATCTGAAACAATTTGCCAACATAGATAGGAAGTCAGATCTCCTCTTATGCAGTTCCACTAAGATCAAGAATCAAGCAATGTTGCGGTGGACATTTTGGTTGAACTGCACAAAACACTTTTAAAACAAAGTGTTTTGTGCAGTGCACCAAAAGGTCACATAGGAACGAGGTGAGGTAGATAACCATGTTTACGCAGAGGTGCAAAGGAAACAATTAGTGGTCAATAACGGTGGATGACACTGAAGCCCACAAAAAGAAGCATCTAACTTATCTAAATGGGAAAGAAAGCAAGACAGTAGCATTTCTCAAACATTGGCATTGATTCATATGAACAGAGAGATTATATTAACAATAAAATTTGTTAATCATGTAATTTGCTTTTAACTGTGGCATTGCTTCAATTTTTCAACGGCATTATTAGATTAACAACAGCTAAAGAGTTGTATGGGACAGTGGATGCCCAAGCACCATGTGCATGTACCGATGTATAAAGGGGTGATGCACAGTCTGTTGCAACAAAACAACAAGGAACATATTGTGTTGGTCCCATTTTTGTTCTCTTTAGACACCTTTCCCTATGTGAGGGCAGCAAATCTAGCCCTTCTCAAACTATACAGCCTTGTCCCCCACCCACAGAAAGATCAGTTCCTTACAGATGTGTGTACTGCGTTTGCCATTGTTTTCCCTTTTCGACCAACATAGGTGTTGGATAGCCAGTCTGTACTACTTTCCCCCCTTCCTTTCCTCTTTGAACCACATCCTGACTCATGCTATACAACTTTCCCCACTACTTTCCTGTTTGATCCAACACTGAGATTCGAGTGCAGAAGCAAAAAAATTCCACATGCAGTGCTGAGCAATGCCTGTGGATTAACAAAATATACCTTAAGGTTCTCGGGTGTGGCTCGGTGGGTGGCCGGAGGCCGATCTGCACACTAGTACGGAGCGAGGAAGAAGGGGTCGGAGGCCCTCCCGCGCCGCCGCTGGGTGAAAAAGAACAGTGGCGCCGGCAGTGGATTCCCTCGCTCGCTGACGGCGACAGCGTTAAGCCTCCTTGCTTCCCCGACGGACAGGGTCCTGCCGGCTCTTTGACCAGTAGTGAGGTGAGAGAAAGAGAGGAAAGGCCAACGCAGTCTTGTTTAGATCTGGATAGGGTGAGAGAGTGTGTAGAGAGAAACTACAAGCACTGAGGCTCCAGCGTGTATATATATAGTGGAGAGAGTGTGTGAAGAGATCAAACCCTAGAAAACAGGCAATGATGCTGCAGCGTATATAGTTGGAGTGGTTTTCTTTCTTCTCCATAAAAACATTTTAAATTGTGCACAAAACGGAACTCTTTATTTAACGTACTACTAGTGAAGAAAAAATACTACTAGTAGGGCAAAGCAAATACTACTACGTGAAGAAAATTTAACGCTCCAGGAGTCAACTCGAAATTAACGCTCCACGCCTCCCGGTCGCACTTACTATCATTCACGTGTATTATGAAGCAACAACTGTACCACACACGGTCAAAATATCGGAAAGGTGGGTGCTGCACCATCCTCCAATTTTAAATACTTTGGGCACTTGTATTCGGCCTAAGTCAGTGTGCCACCGTATGTACTAAGGGTTGCAGCGGGTGCTAAAAACTAGGGCGTATTGAGAGTAATTGCCATGCCATTATTTGTAGGGTCTCTTGCAAATTGTCAAACTCTATTCTCCTCTTATTTAATGGATGAGGCAAATCTTTTGCCTCATTCCGAGAAAAACGAGAAATTCAACTTTAATTATTTTGTATGTAGACTTGCTCTCCTCCAATAATTTTGGGCACTTGTATTCGGCCTAAGTCAGGTGTGCCACCGTATCTCGTACTACTCCCTCCGTCTAGGTTTATAAGTCAGTTATAAGGTGCAGCGGGACCAGGGTAGGCAGATTGTGGAATTCCAGAAGTCAAGCCTCCCGAACAGGGCAAACAAATCTAAGATCCAATTTATCCCATCTCGTGTTCTGTCGGAGAGCAAGGTGGCATTATGCAAAAGGATATTAAAGATCGAGCAAGAGAACGATGATTTAAGGGAGGAAAATTTTAGTCTGAAACGTAATTTGAAGAAGAAGAATGCCACTCCACCATCACCATCATCACCAAAGGATGCTTGAGCACATGGGTATGGGCACTCCCCTTGGCTTGTGCCAAGCTTTGGGGGAGATGCCCCGGTATCATGTCACCATCACTTTTATTTTCTTCACCAGTTTTTAGTTCGATCCTTAGTTAATTCATGATTTAGTTGAATAAAAGTTAGTATGATCTATTTTCGAGTGCTAGTTTCATGATCTATCTATCTGTGTAATCGAGTGAGAGTTATATAATAAAGATTAGTTTGAGTTTTTGCTTCTTTACTTTTATGTCTCAGTCAAAATAAAGGAAATAATGAAAGATGTCATATGCTAATCTTATGGTAAGCAATGACATCACATAGGGAAAGTATAAGTGGTAAAATTTATTGAAAGTTGACAAACATAGCATTGGTCAATGATGAAATTCCTGAAAGAATTAATAAGGGAAGAGAAGATTCACATGCAAATATACCATCTAGGACATATTTTATGATTGTGAGCCCCCATTAAATATCTTATGCCAAATTGTTGACATTGGACAAGGAAGACAACGTAATGATTTATGTTTGTTTATATTCACATAGAAGTTATATTGTCATAGATCCTCCAACATGTGGTGCTTGCCCAATATCTTTGCTAGCCAAAAATCCGCACTTAGTAGAGATACTACTTGTGCATCCAAAAACCTTAAACCCAAATTCATGTTTTGAGAGTCCACCATACCTACCTATGGATTGAGTAAGATCCTTCAAGTAAGTTGTCATCGGTGCATAAGGCAATAAATATTGCTTCTAAATATGTTTAATCTTTTAGTCTAAAGGAAAATAAGTGTTGTACGAACTTGTGATGGCAAAGTAATAAAAGCGATGTACTGCATAATAAAGGTTGCTATCATAAGGGGCAATATAACGTGACGTTCTTTTGCATTAAGAGAGTGTGCATACAAAACCAAAAGGCGCATGACAACCTCTGCTTCCCTCTGCGAAGGGCCTATCTTTTAATATTATGTATTTACTTTTTATACAAGAGTCAAAATATTCTCCTCTGTTCCTTTTTATTTTCTCTTTTGCAAGCAACATGTGGTGGGGAAAGATCTATGCACATATATCCAGTTGGATATGAGTGATCATGAGTTATTATTGTTGACATCACCCTTGAGCTGAATAAGTTGGGAGGCGAAACTATAAGCCCCTATCTTTCTATGTGTCCGGCTGGAACTTTTTGCTCCATATATATGTTGTGAGTGTTAGCAATCATAGAAGACTAAATGATGGTTGATTATGTGGACTCGCCAAAAGGCTCCGATACGAGACCCTTCCTGAAATAATGATGAATTGCAATTACAAAGTTGACTGAGAACATAGTTAGTTAGTTTTCAAGAAAGTTTATGCTTTATACTTCGATGTTGTGATGAATTGTTACTTGCTCATGAGAAGTCTTATGATAAAGTCTATTGCTGTTATAATAATAAGCACGATGCTACTAATGTCCGTATTTTGTTTTTATCGACGCCTCTCTCCCTAAACATGTGGACATGATTTTCAATTTCAGCTTTCGCTTGAGGACAAGCGAGGGCTAAGCTTGGGGGAGTTGATATGTCCATTCTGCATCATGTTTTCCTACTATTATTTATAGTGTTTGTATGCAATATAACACTTTGTGGAGTAATTCTAATGCCTTTTCTCTCATAATATGCAAGGTTTACACAAAGAGGGAGAATACCGACAGCTGGAATTCTGGACCTAAAAAAGCTACGTCAGAGATACCTATTCTGCACATCTGCAAATGAGCTGAAATTTTATGGAGAATTATTTTGGAATATATAGAAAATACTGGAGAAAATAAATACCAGAGGAGACCACCCAGGTGCCCACTAGGCACCAGGGTGCACCTACCCCCCCCCCCCCAGGCGCGCCCTGGTGGGTAGTGGGCTCCCAGGCCCACCTCTGGTGCCCATCTTCTGGTACATAAGGTCTTTTGACCTAGAAAAAATAAACAGAGGACTTTCGGGACAGAGCGCCGCCGTCTCGAGGTGGAACTTGGGCAGGAGCACTTTTGCCCTCCGGCGGAGCGATTCTGTCGGGGGAACTTCCCTCCGAGAGGGCGAAATAGAAGCCATCGTCACACCAACAACCCTCTCATTTTGGTGAGGCCAATCTTCATCAACATCTTCAGCAGCACCATCTCATCTCAAACCCTAGTTCATCTCTTGTGTTCAATCTTTGTATCGAAACCTCATATTGGTACCTGTGGGTGACTAGTAGTGTTGGTTACATCTTGTAGTTGATGCTAGATAGTTTATTTGGTGGAAGATTATATGTTTAGATCTATTATTTTATTTATTACCCCTATGATCTTGAGCATGAATATGTTTTGTGAGTAGTTACTTTTGTTCTTGAGGACACAGGAGAAGTCATATTGCAAGTAGTCATGTGAACTTGATATTCGTTCGATATTTTGATGATATGTATGTTGTGATTCCGTTAGTGGTGTTATGTGAACATCGACTACATGACACTTCACCATCTTTGGGCCTAAGGGAATGCATTGTAGATTAGTTATTAGATGATGGGTTGCTAGAGTGACAGAAACTTAAACCGTAATTTATGCGCTGTTCCGTAAGGGGCTGATTTGCATCCATATGTTTAATGCTATGGTTAGATGTTATCTTAATTCTTATTTCATAGTTGCGGATGCTTACGAGGGGGTTAATCATAAGTGGGAGGCTTGTTCAAGTAAGAAGAGCACCCAAGCACTGGTCCACCCATATATCAAATTATCAAAGCAGCGAATGCAAATCAAACCAACATAATGAAAGTGATTAGATGAAATTCTCGTGTGTCCTCAAGAATGCTTTGCATACTATAAGAGATTGTTTTGGGCTGTCCTTTGCTACAAAAAGGATTGGGCTACCTTGCTGCACCTATTGTTACTATTGCTACTTGTCACTTGTTAAAAATTATCTTGCTATGAAACTACCTGTTACCGACAATTTCAGTGCTTGCAGAAATTACCTTGTTGAAAACCGCTAGTCATTTCCTCTGCTCCTCGTTGGGTTCGACACTCTTTCTTATCGAAATGACTATGATTGATCCCCTATACTAGTGGGTCGTCACAAAATACCGTCAGATCCCTTGGTAGGGGTCCAAGCGCAGTTGGAAGTCCTGTATCGGAGGTCACACGAGGGGTTTATCCAGGTTCGGGCCTCCGAAAAGTAATAGCCTACGTCTGGCTGGTTTTCATTATTCATGGTGCAGGGATACCTCGTGCAAGGGGTTACAATGATGTTTGACATTGCTACCGAGAACTCCCTATCTGTGGATAGATTATCAATGAGGACCCTAGACCTTCCTTTATATAAGCAGGAGAGGTCTAGAGTTTACATGGCGGTAGATGCGATCTCGGGCGCTGCCGCACTCCAGTCTTGGAGGACATGAAGCTGGTCATTGCCTCCTATGGTTTGCTACTTGTCCTGGGCCTAGTGGGCCCCCGTAGACAATGATACCAGGCATACTATTAAAAATATTCATCACACGTTTAAAAATTATTCAACATGTATTAAAAATGTATCATGTATTAGCAAATATTCATCATGTACATCAAAATATTCATGTGCCTCATCAATATTCCTTTTTTTAATCTTAATCATAAAAAGTATCTATTTTATTTTCGTTAATACTCTAGATCTGGAACCCCCACATGACTAAGACATCGGAGGAGGAAACCACACCTGCCATCCACGTATCATGAACCCAGCACACGATCCATCATCTTCCAGATGCCGCTGATGCAGACCACAATCTGAATTTTCCCCTGGACTACCTCACAAGCTCCGCGTTGACGCTGGAGCAAACGCCGCCGCAATGATAGAGCCCGAGGACACAGGTCCACCACGAGGATGCCACCGCCACTGCACCATCCTTTCTTGAACAGTCTGGATTCCAAATCGATCCCCAATCATAAGACCGATCGGCTCGTCGGAGTAGGATCTGAAGAAACTTTATTCATCACCGCCGCCGAAGCAAAGACGATGAACATCCTAAAAACTAAGCTACTTTGGCATAAAACTATCCACACGCGTGGATCCGGCGACCCCCCTCACCACCGATGACCGAGCTTATTGGCAGAGCGGGCCGCTAGAGGACGGCGATGGAGAAACTCCCTGGCTAAGGTCGCTGGCGAGATCACCTTTCCTTCGAGAGGAGGAAAGAACGATCTTGATGTGTATCGACCATTGGTGCTTAAAAACTGTTGAGTAAAGGAGGAAGAACCTCTCTGTAGAAATACTTGCGGATAACACCCCAACAAAATCTACTCTGGAACGGACTCGAATACGGGTGGGCGAATTTCAAGCCAATGAGCCAGCACTCAGTTCTCGTTGGCGTTTAAAAAGAGTATAAGGTCGTCATGATCTCTTCTCTTACCTACCTGTTGACGGTGTGTTTAACCAGGGGGTACTCAACACATCGTCTCCCGACCAGGAGGGCTGGGCCGAGGACCCCCCAAAATAAATCGGTTTGGTAGAACCTTGCGCTGCTAACGTTGTTGCTCCTCTTGGTGGGGCTGCTCACCAGTGTACGAAGGGGAGCCCATTTTTTCTATGTTCTTGGCCCAGCCCGGCCCGGTTTGCTGTGTTTGATAAGCCCAACCCATTTTCATCATAGCTTTACATTTCAGCCCTCGTTTGCAATGCACCAATACAAACACATCGACCACTAAAAAAATACAAACACACTAGGAAAAAAGAATGGCCTATAAAAGCGGGGGAAAAGAACATATGTGGAAGACACAGGAAAAAAAATTAAGACCCTTTTGAAACGTTGAAGAAAGAAAAACACACGAATCATTATAGAATGGTTAAACTTCTCATATACAACTTTTGTTAAGAACAAAACATAGGTTAAACAACCCGATAAAAGTTTCAAACAAAAAGATAACACCATCACTGTGAACGGCTAGAGTGACAACTCAGTCCTTGCTACGTTTGTTGGGAAACGTTGCATGGAAAAAAAAATCTACGCACACACAAGATCTATCCATGGAGATGCATAGCAACGAGGGGGAGAGTGTGTCTACGTACCCTCGTAGACCGTAAGCGGAAGCGTTTAGTAACGCGGTTGATGTAGTAGAACTTCTTCGCGATCCAACAGATCGAGTACCGAACATACGGCACCTCCGCGTTCAGCACACGTTTAGCTCGGTGACATCCCCGCCTTCTTGATCCAGCAAGACGGCGAGGTAGTGGATGAGTTCCAGCAGCACGACGGCGTGTTGCGGTGATGGTGATGCTATCTCCGCAGGGCTTCGCCTAAGCACTACGAAAATATGACCGAGGGACGAAACTGTGGAGGGGCGCGCTGCACATGGCTAAGAGATTGTCGTTGTTCTGTGTGGCGCCCCCCTCCCACATATATATAGGTGGGGGAGAGGGAAGAGGCCTGGAGGCGCCCCAAGTAGGGCCGAATCCTACTTGGGGTTTTCCCCAAACTGCGACCCCCCCTTCCTTATTTGAGTGTGGGAGGAAGGCAGGGGGAGGTGGCGCCCCCCCTTTCTTTCTCTCTCAAGGTGGGAAAGGCAGGAGGGGCCACCCCTCCTCACTACAAAAAAAAGACACATTCGTGACATTTTGGGCTGAACGAAATTTTTTTCTGTCATGCTTATGACACTTCTATGACGATAATTGTGACAAAAGCACATATCAGCATAGATGTGGTGGGTTCCTACTTCTATGACAAAAAATCATGACAGAAAATTGGCTTTTTGTGCTGGGCGGGCCGGGGACGCACCTGCATGAAATTCTTTGGGCCGTCCATGACAGAAAAAATCATGGTAGAAGCGAGGGCGAGGAAAATTTTGGGGAGTTCCCGGTTACGGTGGGTGGTCGGGGCTGAGCGATGCACGGATGTTTGCGCGTTTCTCTCATAGACGTACGCGCGTGTGTGCGAGGCGTTGGGCTCTAACTGAACCCGAGCGAGGCGTTGGGCTCTAACTGAACCCAAGCGATTGCACTACCTACGTTACTGAACCCCGATCGATCCCTTGGCTGTTAACTGAACCCGAGTGATTCCTTCGCTACTACTGCTAACTGAAGCCGATCGAAGCTGCCTCTTGATGAAGAGTCCCCGGTGGGGGTTGGATGAAGAGTTCCCGGTGGGGGTTGGATGAACAGGATCCCGTGGTAGTAGAGGCCGTTGCCGCTAGATGAACAGGACCCCGATCAAGGAGGTGTGGGTGGATGAACAGTAGCCGGTGGAGGGACCCCGTGGAGGGCTGGTTGAACAGGACCCCGTGGAGGGCTGGTTGAACAGGAGCCGGTGGAGACTGGATGAACAAGACCCCGTGGAGGGCTGGTTGAACAGTAGCCGGTGGAGGCTGGATGAACAGGACCCCCTGGATGAATAGTAGCTGCTAGAGGCAGGAGGAAGTCGATGGTGGATGAACAATAACAGGTGGAGGCTGGAGAAAGTCGACGGTGGATGAACAGTAGCTTGTGGAGTCCCGTTTTGCAGTACGCCACACCCCTCCCGATAAACAGGACCCCGTTTCGACCATAGGCGCTCCAACACAAGTCCGTTTCCTCCGTTTTGCGGTACGCACACCCCTCCCGATCAACAGCACCCCGTTTCGACCGTAGGAACTTGAACAGAAGGCCGTTTCCTCCATTCTGCTGTACGCCAGACCCCTATTCGGCTGTTCCGTCCAAGCCGGTTCGCTCCCGATGAACACGACGCATTCCGTTGCCTCCCGATGAACACGACGCGGTTTCTCCGTTCCGACCCAGCCGGTTGGCTTCCGATGAACAGGAAGCCATTGCTGCCGTCCGTTGCCTCTCCATGTACACGAGCCCTGGCCATACGTATGCGTGAGTAGGCGTTCGACACCCCGCTCGTATGTACGTACGTGGCCGTATTTTTTGGCATGTGGCTGTACGTACGTGTACACGGTTTAGAAGGGACTGCGTCGTGGGCTCTACTACTACAAGTGCCGCTACTTGCTCGGCCATGGTTCATCGTTGCAGAGAGACTGATCGACCAGTATGTACGTACACGTTCGCGACCAGACAGAAAACGCTACGTACGCCTTGACTGGATGGGTCCCAGCTGTCAGGGAGGACAAGGACGCATTTTCTTGCGTGCGAAGATATAGCTGGTGGGTCCCAGCTTTCAGGGGGAAGAATCAATTTTTTTGCCCATAATATGGACGCACTTCCTTGCGTGCGAAGATGTAGCTGGTGGGTCCATCTGTCAGCCTCACCGCATAGAGTCTTCTTCCGATGGCTGTCGTTCGTTGACCACGCCGCGCGGACAGCACCAAGGTGGTGGACGACGGCGAGGCCTAAGAAGGGAACGACACGGAGCCATGGAAGACGAGGTAGGTGGATGTCCACGCGGAGGGGAGTATGAGGGTTCACTGGTTTGGCTGCGGTGTGAGGCTGCCATCGCCGGAGAATAACAGGAGGTGTTGGTGAGTCGAGGAATGGCCTGGACGGCGATGGGAGTAAGGTGGGCCGGTGAGTCCTGCGCGGCAGCACAGCCGGCCACGGGAGGCGGTAGCAGGCGGTACCGCCGGCGGTGGTTTGGGCTGCTGAAGCAAGAATATCCGAGATTGAAGAAGAAGCACGACATCCGTTGGATGGACATCCAACGGCCACTGCTGCTAGAATCGTGTACTGACTATAAGTTGACAAAGCCTTGCGTACGTGTCAACCTAGTAGGCTCACAAGTGTGTGGCAGAGAACATATAGCCCATTTGCGATTTGTAAGAATGTACAACCCATTTTTGAATTCTAAGGGAATTTACTACTGCCCATTTACAGTTTGTTAAAATTACAGCCCATTTTCTAGCTAGGACAACGATTAATAATTTCAACCAAACGCTCAAAATAGAATTAAATAAAATTTCTCACATTTTGATGGGATCCGAAATATTTTTATAGCGAAATTTCAAGTCAGATTAAATATAATTTCAAAATAAATTTGTATAACGTAAAAATCCAACAAAATATTGCGCGCGTAACAAGTAATGAAATTAAAATTTTCAAAATCCAAAAATAATTACGTGTTTGGTGCATTTTTTTATAGTTACATCCCAGTTTTTTTTAATTACATCCCATTTATTATTTCTTAAAGCACATTTCTTGTTAAGCCTAATGCATCCCTAGATTTGCAGCCCAGCCAGCGGGAGAATAACAAGTTGACCTTGGCTGGGTATTCCTCAAAAAAAAAGTATAGCTGGGCTAGCCATTTTCAGCTTGAAAAAATTAATATCTGGGCTGGATATTTGGTCAACATAAAATAATAGCCTGGGCTAGACAGGCCACAGCCCGCCTAGGTGATCTCCTCTGCACAACAACAAAAGCATTGCTCAAGAAAAACTCTGCTCACACCTCAAAAACACAAATACTGCTCGAGCTGCTGGGTCCCAGCTGTCGGTCGGTCCTTGTGCAATTCTCTCGTTTATTGACTATATAGGTTGACAATTGTGTGGGACCGTGATGTCAGGAAAGTAGGTGGAAGCAAAAAAATTATAGTTGTATATAATAAGGAGGCACTTGCGTACGTGTGGCTATGGCCCTGGTGGGTCCCCACTGTTATCCTCTCCAATTAAAGTCATCTCCTGATTCCTCATGTTCGTTGACCATATTGACAATGCGAGACGGCGGCGCCACGGCGAGCGCAACAACAGGAAGGACGACGGAGAGGGCCTTGTGGGCCCTGCGGATGGTCTGATAAAGCGCCCGCTACTTATTCAAGAATCCAGGATCATAGGGCCACATGTCCGCGACGGCATTATCGTTCGCTTGTTCGCCGGCGATTCGTCCATCTGCGAGCCGGTGCTTGTTGAGGAGATGGAGGTTGCAGCACAGGTCCTCCTGTGCTAGTAGCTCTTCCGCCATTACAGCGTCGAAGTGCGGCGCACCTGCTCTATGGTGAACATGGCATGAACCGGCTTGGGCGGTGGCGCCGGCTCTTGGTCGGAAGCCACGTCCATCGTCTGATTGTCGTTGGTGAGTTCGGCGAGCTCGCTGGCGAGCCAGCATGTCCGGTTGCTGGACCGGACCGCTGCCAAGCACGAGTCTGACCGCCCTGGCCCACTCAGACCCCCTCCCCCGCCCGTGCGCGCTTTCCGCCCGAAACGGTCAGTGCCGCCCGCGCCGCTTCCCGGTGCAGGTGATTGCTCCGCGTTCAAGCGACACAAGTGCCGTCCGTCCATCCATCTGCCGCCCGCATTAATGATATGCGGTTGCCGAGGTGGCTACTCCGGCGCCACCCGTCAGTCCCTTTGCCGCCCACCATTGCTATATAAATTGCTGCGCCGGCCATAGCGGCAGTCATCCGCCTCCGTTCCCTTTCTCCTATCCACACCACTGTAGGAGATATGCCCTAGAGGCAATAATAAATGTTATTATTTATCTCCATGTTCATAATTAAGTTTATGTTCCATGCTATAACTGCAATGATTCTCGAGTCTACAAATAAAACGAGGCTTGGAGGGAAACTCATGTGCACGTGTGGGATAATAAACGGTAAAATGTATTCCTAGTCTAGCCTCTAAGACTAGCTCAAGTGTTGCATGATGGTTCTGTTTTCCTGATCATGGGCATGTCTATGCCAGCAACTTTGAGGGCACAATGTTAGAGGAACATTTGTGTTGAATCGACCCGAATTGATGTTATGCTATGAGATACGTTCGTCACAAGTTTATGGTTAATAACACAGAGATGGTTAACATTTGCATGATTCCTTAGACCATGAGAGTATCGAGTTTCTTCATGCTTGCTTCATGAACTTTGGGGTTTGTTAAACGTCATCCGTAACTGGATGGCTATTACGGCGGCTTACAGGTTCATGGGAAAGTATGTCAAGTAACTTGGTAGCTCACGATTGGGATTTGCTCCTCCGACGATGGAGAGATATCTCTGGGCCCTCTCGGTGTTACGGTATCCATCATCGTCTGGCCAGACACAGGGTGATTTGATCACAGGGATGCCGGAACATAGTAACGAGAAAAGAGAACAATACCGGTAACGAGGTAACTAGCATAGTGGACAAGTTGTTGATCCACGGGAATGCCAACATGTGTCACCTCGGGTATTGGTAACATATCGTGAAGCAACAGGAATAGCACACGGCAACTGGAGGTTCACTCGAATATTCTTTCGTGTGGGTATAGGGGTCAATATGGGTGTCCACGGCTCCGATGTTCATCATTGATCGGAAGGGGTTCCGTGTCATGTCTATACTTCACCGAACCTATAGGGTCACACGCTTAAGGGTCATCTATCTGCTGAATACTAGACAGGGAGTCTGAGAGAAAATCACCGAAAAAGTTTCGGACACCGAAAAAAGTTTCGGACAGCGGAAAAGTTCCGCAGAGAGAGGTCACCGGATGAGTTCCGGTGATACTGAAAAGTTGTTTCAGAGGATACCATAAAGTCAAATTGGTTTCGGCACATGCCTGATAATTCTTGGAGGGTGCTAGAATTGTTCTGAAACTTCTGGGAATTTTCTGGAAGAAAAACCGGAAATGTTCCGGAGCTGCCGGAACCACTTCAGATGCTTTTCGCAGATGAAATCACTAAACTGGAATTGTTCCAGAACATGTTGAAAATTATTTTAGTGGGTACTAGAAATGTTCTAAGCCCACATAAATATTTTCAGTTCGAACGGACGCTGAAAAATGTCGTCGTGAATAGTGAAAGTGCTTTTTGGGTTACTTTTTGGAAAGCCACTTGTTTGGGCTTTATCCCAAAAGATCTAGGGATGACATGGATGGATTGGGAGGCCCTCATGGGGGCCCCCCAAGGGGTGTGGCCGGCCACACTTGGGGCTCCACCATGGAGCCCCTCTTGTTCCATGGTTTCACCCTTATACCCTTGGTGGAAGGACTTCATTCATGTGCTTTTGGGTTTTATTGTAAAACCACCCTACCCCTTGGGATTTCCTATAAATAGAGGTGGAGGGGCAGCCCTCCACACTCATCCCTTCTCACATACAAGTGCCATGCAATGATCTGGCTTCTCTCTCCCTCCCCGCGAAATAGTTTCTTAGAGCCGAAAGGCTGTCTGGGTTCTGGTGGGAACTAGTTCTGGATGGCGAAGCCCTGCCGGATAGATGACACCGTATGTGTGCAACTCTGTAGAGAGGTCGTAGTTTCGATCTTAGTGCCCGAGGGGCTGTTCGTGAGTGCCTCCCGAAGGGCTGTCCAAGTGACGGTTCGAGTTTTGTGAGTCCTCCCGAAGGGCTGCCCGAGTGACCGTTCAAGTTTCGAAGGTCCTCCCGAAGGGCTGTTTGAGACACCGTCTGGGGGACTGTTCGACCGCCTCCCGGAGGGCTGTCCGAAGGGAAGACGAGGGTATACATCCTCGCGGTTGGGAGGTTGTAAATCCTAGCTGCGGGGATCTGCACCGCCGATCGTCATTGACTCTACTACCGCTGCGCTACGAGTCGGTAACGAAATAGATTAAACCTTGTATGCAGTCTCCATAGTGGTCCTGGGCTGGTGCGTAGGTCGGAAATTTTTTGTTTTCTACTGCGTTACCCTACAACCACTCCCACCATGGCTTCGTCGAGCTCCAGCGCTCTTTGGGACGGGCGAACGACGGACCAAAAGAAGATGGGAGCCATTACTGCCAACTGGCTGGCCGGCAGGCAACCGAAGGACGACAACGTCCCAATGGAGAACGTGGTAGTCGACGATCCGGCGCCAACCCCATCCTCCGCGCCATCCTCGCCTGTGCATGGCACGATGACCATCGGTGAGGCCCGTGCCCAATACATGGTCATGGTGAGGCAGAAGCGTGAGGAGCAGTTCCGGGAGGCGCAGGCCGACGCCGCCTACAGCCACCATGTCCTCCAGGAGCACCTGCAGGCGGAGGAGCAGATCGCCGCGGAGCGGGCGGAGCAGGAGGTGTTGCTCGAGTCGTACCGCTCAGCCCGCGAGAGCCGCCTCGTGCGCTGTACCACATGCGGGTGGCGGAGGTTGCGGCCGCCTACAAAGAGGGCGATGAAGCGGGCGAGGAGCTGTTTGGTGAGACCGATGATGAGGCGGAGGATAATGCCGGCTCCGCTGAGGCCCCGCCCCGCTGGCACCGAGCCGGAGGACTTCGCCGACTTACGCGAGGCCCTGCTCCGCCGAGGCCCCGCCCCGCCAACAATGAGGCAAAGGACATCGCCGACTATGCCGAGGCCCCGCCCTGCCGGCAACGAGGCGAGGATTTCCCACGCTTCGCGGAGGCGCCGCCCCGCCGGCAACGACACAGAGGACATCGCCAGCTCCGTCGAGGCCCCGCCCCGCTACCAACGAGGCCGCGCCACACAAAAAACGATGAAGAGTAGAACACGGTAGGTCGCCGCCGCTCGGGTCCAAGTAAGGCCACCGCTGCTACCCTTCGGTTGAAGCCAAGCTTGGCGGGTTGAACATTGATGGCCGATTAGCTTCTTGGTGGCGACGTGTAGTCGGAGAGCTGAGCTGGAGAAGAAGCTTATGTTCGGCTCAGCTGGACACGGGAAATGGGCGCGAGAGATCATAGATTAGGTTAATTAATTATACCTCCAGCGCACCCCTTTTTAGTTGAAGAATGTATGAAATGTCATGATTATGCATCTCAATGATTCACACGTCAGAGCCAATATTTACTTCACAACTAAAGAATAAAGAAAAATCGATCGATGCTGCTGACGGCAAAGGGCGTCCCATTCCAAAATATTAAACGCATGTCTTCTTGCTAACATCAATGAGCAAAATTTGAGAAGGTTGTCCATTCCAAAATATCAAATGCGTGTCTTTTTGCTTACATCAATGAGCAAACTTTGACAAGGTTTTCCCATTCCAAAATATCAAATGCTTTTTGCGTACATCAATGAGCAAACTTTGACAAGGTTTTCCCATTCCAAAATATCAAATGCCTACGATTGTGGAATGGGCCGGGTTTGCCATCAGTTCGGACATTGACATGTCACCTCATGCTAAATAAACCAGCTATTCTTTTTGTGCAGTTTCACTAAAATCAACCAACTTCGCGCGTAGCTTGTATGATTTCGCCTTTATATGTTGCAAGGCCTTGAACATATCGGCACCTCCTTTCTTGTAGCTAATTTTGTGGCTGGTGGTGGAAATGAATGATTTGAGAACATTCGATCTATTGTGCATGATGAAGTATAATTGAGGGCACGAACGATCAGAACATTTTGTGCAGTTCCCACTGAAATCAAGCTGAGCATCCTTGTTTGCATAAATACAAAAAAGTGATTAGTACAAAGCAAACTGTATTATGAATTTACAGTTTAAATAGGCAACCTACATGATCCATGTAGAGCACACATTTAACAAAATAGAACTCACCAGAAAGAATCCTAAAACAACATTGTATTGGCCATCACAGCAACAAAGATGAAGATCTGTGAGTCCTTCTGAGCTGAAGTTAGTTTGTTGTTGTGGGCAGTAATGTAACCATCCTTCAACTGCTCCTTCTGATAAGAAGAGAAGGGCTTGGCTTCTTCATCCTGGCGTATTCTTCTTCAGAGGAGGATGATCCTGTTGTGCAAAGACAAGAGAACAACTAAATGCTAGCATCCCTATTTGCTAGAAAAGAAGGAAAGGAAATATTTAAAACATCCATTACATTAACAATGGGAGTAACTGATGAAATGTATAGTCACAAAGAGATGCATCCTCATTATCCTCATAGGAAATGATATGATACCAAACACAGCAGCTGAACTTGAACTATATTATTACTTAATTTTATCAGTGGCTATAACGGTGGCAAACCGGTGCCTCAATTTATTAGCATCCTTAGATTAACATGTGAAACAATACCACTTTTTCATGACAGTAGCTAAACAGTAGCACAACACCAATAGAGATGACAAAGCTCCATTATATGGATGAAATCCGTGGGCCGGTACCAACCTTTGTCAGGAGGCTTATTGTGTAGAGCATGCAGATGAAGCACTTCTCCGGAACCATCCGTTATTATCTACGGTGGTTGCCATGCTTACTATAAAGTCCTCAATTAGTTTAATGTTTCCAACATCTTCTTGTGCAGTTCCACTAAAATATATGTTATCTTCCAACAAGATCCCTGTTCGCACAAGTAGAGATAATTACATATGACATTAAGAGTGGCATCAAATCACAGTGGCAAAACAATTGCTCGTTCCAGCCATAGCAATAAATTAAGATGCAAAACTATATCATTACTTGTGTCATCACAGTTCCAGTGCTTCATTAAAGCACCGGGAGTTGATTTTTGTTCTTCTTCCAATTGTTCTTCCCCTTCATCACTTGGGTCAATAACAAACAAGCTTCGCCTTCAATATAAGATTTGGCATGTCAATTAGGGAGCACAAGTATAGTACTAACCAACAACATTACTTTTCTGATGGCAGTAGCAATATACAGGCCAACAGTTGCGATATATCATTATCCTAGCTCAATGGGATATTATGGTGCATATACAGATTGGAAGTCTGGTCTCCTTTTGTGCAGTTCACTAAAATCAAGCAACATTACCGTATAAGTAGTAAAACATATGAAAGCACACTGCACAATCATGTGGAAAAAGGCCAGTACTGACCTCTCATGATGCGGAATTGAAACAACTCACAAGAAGAAGATCTGAAACAAATTTGCCAACATAGATAGGAAGTCAGATCTCCTCTTATGCAGTTCCACTAAGATCAAGCAATCAAGCAATGTTGTCGGTGTGACATTTTGGTTGAACTGCACAAAACACTTTTAAAACAAAAGTGTTTTGTGCAGTGCACCAAAAGGTCACAATAGGAACGAGGTGAGGTAGATAACCATGTTTACGCAGAGGTGCAAAGGAAACAATTAGTGGTCAATAACGGTGGATGACACTGAAGCCCACAAAAAGAAGCATCTAACTTATCTAAATGGGAAAGAAAGCAAGACAGTAGCATTTCTCAAACATTGGCATTGATTCATATGAACAGAGAGATTATATTAACAATAAAATTTGTTAATCATGTAATTTGCTTTTAACTGTGGCATTGATTCAATTTTTCAACGGCATTATTAGATTAACAACAGCTAAAGAGTTGTATGGGACAGTGGATGCACAGTCTGTTGCAACAAACAACCAAGGAACATATTTGTGTTGGTCCCATTTTTGTTCTCTTTAGACACCTTTCCCTATGTGAGGGCAGCAAATCTAGCCCTTCTCAAACTATACAGCCTTGTCCCCCACCCACAGAAAGATCAGTTCCTTACAGATGTGTGTACTGCGTTTGCCATTGTTTTCCCTTTTCGACCAACATAGGTGTTGGATAGCCAGTCTGTACTACTTTCCGCCCTTCCTTTCCTCTTTGAACCACATCCTAGACTCATGCTATACAACTTTCCCCACTACTTTCCTGTTTGATCCAACACCGAGATTCGAGTGCAGAAGCAAAAAAATTCCACATGCAGCTAGAGCAATGCCTGTGGATTAACAAAATTATACCTTAAGGTTCTCGGGGTGTGGCTCGGTGGGTGGCCGGAGGCCGATCTGCCCACACTATGTACGGCAGCGAGGAAGAAGGGGTCGGAGGCCCTCCCGCGCCGCCGCTGGGTGAAAAAGAACAGTGGCGCCGGCAGTGGATTCCCTCGCTCGCTGACGGCGACAGCGTTAAGCCTCCTTGCCTTCCCCGACGGACAGGGTCCTGCCGGCTCTTTGACCAGTAGTGAGGTGAGAGAAAGAGAGGAAAGGCCAACGCAGTCTTGTTTAGATCTGGATAGGGTGAGAGAATGTGTAGAGAGAAACTACAAGCACTGAGGCTCCAGCATGTATATATATAGTGGAGAGAGTGTGTGAAGAGATCAAACCCTAGAAAACAGGCAATGATGCTGCAGCGTATATAGTTGGAGTGGTTTTCTTTCTCTCTCCATAAAAAACATTTTAAATTGTGCACAAAACGGAACTCTTTATTTAACGTACTACTAGTGAAGAAAAAATACTACTAGTAGGGCAAAGCAAATACTACTACGTGAAGAAAATTTAACGCTCCAAGGAGTCAACTCGAAATTAACGCTCCACGCCTCCCGGTCGCACTTACTATCATTCACGTGTATTATGAAGCAACAACTGTACCACACACGGTCAAAATATCGGAAAGGTGGGCTGCACCATCCTCCAATTTTAAATACTTTGGGCACTTGTATTCGGCCTAAGTCAGTGTGCCACCGTATGTACTAAGGGTTGCAGCGGGTGCTAAGAAACTAGGGCGTATTGAGAGTAATTGCCATGCCATTTATTTGTAGGGTCTCTTGCAAATTGTCAAACTCTATTCTCCTCTTATTTAATGGATGAGGCAAATCTTTTGCCTCCATTCCGAGAAAAACGAGAAATTCAACTTTAATTATTTTGTATGTAGACTTTGCTCTCCTCCAATAATTTTGGGCACTTGTATTCGGCCTAAGTCAGTGTGCCACCGTATCTCGTACTACTCCCTCCGTCTAGGTTTATAAGTCATGTTATAAGGTGCAGCGGGACCAAGGTGTAGGCAGATTGGAGGAGAAGGAGAAACTTGACCGGTCCTTCCTCCAATCAAAGCCCTGATTTCTCTCTCTAAATGCAACAATTAATCACAGCAATTAAGAGATGCCGTTTTAGCTACCATGCAGGGCCACGTATTAACTCGCATGCAAGCCGGCTTTGATTCCTTGACTAATCAACGCGTAGTTGCGCTCCATGCATTGGGTTTCCAGGGGAGATAACAAGGCAGAGTAAGTAACGCTCGCTAGCAACGAGGCTAGGAGCGGATTGAGATGCGAAGTTAATGGACGACGCCTAAACATTTCAGGAATGTCTGATTTTCATAAGATGGCTTAACACCTAGACGGAGGGAGTACACTACCTCGGTCGAAGTTTTTATGCCACGTCATATATTTTTTGTCAGAGTTTGACCAAATTTTTTAACTACTCACTACTTTCCGGTTAATAGGGCGTAAATTTGAAATCTCATCAACCAAGGCAGATGATGAATGGAGAAATGTACTACTCCATCTCGTAGTTTACAAAATTACTCAAACTTTAATCTGCATTAATTACAATATATTCATGGATGATCACTAAATGAGTAGGAATGGTTACATGCACTGGTTGGTTTCTTTTAATCCTTGCAAGCATCAATTTAATGCACCTTGGAATGTGAACACATTTATTTTCCTGCACATTTCTTTATTTCATCAACGACATTTTGATACAGGGAGGGACATTCACCAATTCTTTGCTAGGAGAGCAAGACCAAAGAAAACAAGAACCACAATTAGACATTTTAAAAGATATGCAATTTCCATAACTGCTCCCACTAATTGTATTAATATCTTCTCTATGTCTTCATTGTTGATCTATGGCTTCTCGAGCTTGCACACTTCTTTCTTCTTCGATTCTAAAGAACTAGACGTTGCTTTACATCTAATACCATCTCTAGTCTCATCTCTAGCCTCTATTCTAGCAAGGAGTGCACGAGCATCTACCAAATTTCGTGCTATCAATAGATCGATGTATTCTTCTTCCCAAAACCAAAACTTGCATCCATCCTACACACAAGTTTGAGTATAAGCTGTCGAACATGCACAGAATAAGGGAGCATAGCCAAATCAAAAGAAGTACTACGCACCTTATCTTTTTCGCACTTGATGAACACCCATCCGGGATGTTGTGGCGTGGTCGAAACGCGGCGCAGGACCTGCCGTGAGCAGCCATCGCACTTTATGAGCGGCAACGGTGAACCGACTAGCCGCTGGGCCAGGGTCGAGCCCGGACGGTGGCCGGCCGTGTCTTTGCCGGCGATCCGCCGACGGGATAGATCCGAGCGGCTAGAGGCGGATTCAGTACCTGCACGCGACGTGGAGGCATTGCCATTGTTGTGCGACCCGGTACCCGGACACTCCATGGCAAGGAGCAGTCGCAGGCGGCCGGAATGCTCCAAATCCGGCAGCCGCGTGCGTCAAATCCCGCGGCCGCAAATATAGCGGCTGACCGCCGGCGCAAGGGCGAGAGGCACAGATTTGGCCGTCGTTGGTTTTTTCCTTGAAGAGGAAAGGGTGATGCAGCAAAGTAGAGATAACTATTTCCCTCAGTTAAGAACCAAGGTATAAATCCAGTAGGAGAAGAACGCACAAATCACCAATACCTGCACAAACAATCAAACACTTGCACCCAACGTGATAAAGGGGTTGTCAATCCCTTCATGGTCAATTGCAAAGGTGAGATCTGATAGACATAGATAAATAAAACTAAACAAAAGATTAAATATTTTTGGGTTTTTTGGTATATAGATCTGAAAATAAAAGATTGCAAAATAGTAGATCGGAAAGTAATATGATGGAAAATAGACCCGGGGGCCATAGGTTTCACTAGAGGCTTCTCTCTTGAAGGCAAATAATACGGTGGGTGAACAAACTACTGTTGAGCAATTGATAGAAAAGCGCAAAGTTATGACGATATCCAAGGCAATGATTATGAAATATAGACATCACGTCCGTGTCAAGTAGACCGACTCCTGCATGCATCTACTACTGTTACTCCTCACATCGACCACTATCCAGCATGCATCTAGAGTATTAAGTTCACAAAGAACGGAGTAACGCCTTAAGTAAGATGACATGATGAAGAGGAATAAACTCATGCAATATGATGTAAACCCATCTTTTTACCCTAGATGGCAACAATTCAATACGTGTCTCGCTACCCCTATTTTGTCAGTAGGTGAAATCACGCAAGATTGAACCCAAAGCTAAGCAACTCTCCCATTGCAAGAAAAACCAATCTAGTTGGCCAAACCAAACCGATAATTCAAAGAGAAATACAAAGATATCAAATCATGCATATAATAATTCAGAGAAGATTCAAATAATATTAATAGATAAGCTGATCACAAATCCACAATTCACCGGATCTTGACAAACACACCGCAAAAGAAGATTACATCGGATAGATCTCCAAGAACATCAAGGAGAACGTTGTATTGAGAATCAAAGAGAGAGAAGAAGCCATCTAGCTACTAGCTATGGACCCGTAGGTCTGAGGTAAACTACTCACACTTCATCGGAAGGGCAATAGAGTTGATGTAGATGCCCTCCGTGATCGAATCCCCCTCCGGCAGGATGCCGGAAAAGGCCCCAAGATGGGATCTCACGGGAACAGAAGGTTGCGGCAGTGGAAAAGTGTTTTCGTGGATGCTTCTGGTGGTTTGGGAATATATGTGAATATATAGGGGGCAGAATTAGGTCAGGGGTGCCACATGGGGCCCACAAGGTAGGTGGCGCGCCCTACCCCCTGGGCGCGCCCTCCACCCTTGGCGCGGCCTCGCGGCTCTTCTGACTTGAACTCCAAGTCTCCTGGGTGTCTTCTAGTCCAAGAAAAATCATCGTGAAGTTTTATTCCGTTTCTGCGAAGCTCAAAAACAAGGAAAAAACATAAACTGACACTAGGCTCTAGGCTAATAGGTTAGTCCCAAAAATAATATAAAATAGCATATTAATGCATATAAAACATCCAAAACAGATAATATAATAGCACGGAACAATAAAAAATTATAGATACGTTGGAGACGTATCAAGCATCCCCAAACTTAATTCCTGCTCGTCCTCGAGTAGGTAAATGATAAAAACAGAATTTTTGATGTGGAATGCTACCTAACATATTTATCCATGTAATTTTCTTTATTGTGGCATGAATGTTCAGATCCATAAGATTCATAACAAAAGTTTAATATTGACATAAAAACGATAATACTTCAAGCATACTAGTGTAAAGCAATCATGTCTTCTCAAAATAACATGGCCAAGAAAGTTATCCCTACAAAATCATATGTCTTGCTATGCTCCATCTTCATCACACAAAATATTCAAATCATGCACAACCCCGATGACAAGCCAAGCAATTGTATCATACTTTTGCTGTTCTCAACCTTTTCAACTTTCACGCAATACATGAGCGTGAGCCATGGACATAGCACTATAGGTGGAATAGAATATGTGTTGTGTGGAGAAGAACAAAAAAGGAGATAGTCTCACATCAACTAGGCGTATCAACGGGCTATGGAGATGCCCATCAAAGATATCAATGTGAGTGAGTAGGGATTGCCATGCAACGGATGCACTAGAGCTATATTTTATGAAAGCTCAAAAGAAACTAAGTGGGTGTGCATCCAACTTGCTTGCTCATGAAGACCTAGGGCAATTTGAGGAAGCCCATTTCTAATATACAAGCCAAGTTCTATAATGAAAAATTCCCACTAGTATATGAAATGACAACATAGGAGACTCTCTATCATGAAGATCATGGTGCTACTTTGAAGCACAATGTGGAAAAGATAGTACATTGCCCCTTCTCTCTTTTTCTCTCTATTTTTTTGGCTTCTTTGGCCTCTTTTATTTTTTTCCTCACATGGGACAATGCTCTAATAATGAAGATCATCACACTTTTATTTACTTACGACTCAAGAATTACAACTCGATACTTAGAACAATATATACTCTATATGAATGCCTCCGGCGGAGTACCGGGATGTGCAATGACTCAAGAGTGACATGCACTAGTAGAAAACAGGGCTTTTTTCCCGGTTCCAGAGGGCCTTATCCCGGTTCTGGAACGGGACAAAAGGTTCGGGACTAAAGCCTCTAACCTTTAGTCCCGGTTCGCTTACAACCGGGACTAAAGGGGCTCCACGTGGCCACCGGCTGGAGCGGGGCTGGAGGGCCTTAGTCCCGGTTGGTGTTACACCGGGACTAAAGGTGGAGCCTTTAGTCCCGGTTGACTAAGGAATATTTTTGAAAAAAAGAAATTGAAAATTTTTTTGAACATTTTTTTGAATTTTTTTCTTTTGATTTTTAAATCTTTGAATTATTTAACAATTTAATCTCTAATCACCCCTCCTCACTACTTCAGAATTTAATCTCTATCTCTAATTAGCACTCATTCCAAATCGCTAACTTCCCGCCGGTCACCCATCCTCCCACTACTCTAGCTGAGCACGCTTACTTTCAGGTTCTATCACCTATAGTTTCCAAGTCTGCACTGTTGTTTTCCTGACAATAGTAAGCTATCAATCCTGTTAACCCTTAGGTCTTGATGTCACATGATTTAATTTTTTGAATTCCAAACAATTATTAAAATAAACAACAATGATACATATACAATGATTAATTTAAAACTTTAAAATACTTCAAAAAGGAAAAAATTATAAAAAAAATCAAAAAACCAAAATAATACAAAAAAGTTCAAAACGTCCAAAAACTCTATTTTCCCTTTGGAATTTGGTGATTTTAAAAATTGTCCTAAACCCTAAACCCAGGACTTAAAACGTCCGAAACTGTATTCTAAACAGTAAAAACCTCGGGTTCAAACCATAAAACATAACCCTAAACTCTGAAATCTAAACCCTAGCCCTAAACCCTAAAACGTTTAAAACGTCCAAAACCTATTTTCCCTTTGGAATTTTGTGATTTCAAAATTGTCCTAAACCCTAAACCCGGGACTTAAAACGCCGAACCTGTATTCTAACAGTAAAAACCTCGGGTTCAAACCATAAAACTAATCCTAAACTCTGAAATCTAAACCCTGGCCCTAAACCCTAAAAACGTCTAAAACGTCCAAAACTCTAGTTTTCCTTTGGAATTTGGTGATTTTAAAAAATTCGAAACGGAAAACTTGTTCAAAAAATTCAGAAAATGTTCTTTTTCCAAAATTTTGTTCGCTCGTTTTAAACAATGTTCGTGTTTTGACAGTATGAGCAATTTAAACATTTTTTAAATTCTATACATTTTTTCAAAACTCTGTACAATTTTTGAAAATGCGAATATTGAATTTTATAATTTGTTTTTGAAAAAGAGAACATTTAAAAAAAAGTTGTAAATTGTGGTTGTTTACCAAGTTGATTTGTTCAATTCTCCATGCTTCTTGTTGTGCTTACACAAGTGTTATTTTAGCTAGTAATATGTCTGATCCCATCAAAAAATGGTGCTTCTAAAGAATTCACACTTGCTTCCACGGAGCAGGAAAATATTTCCTCATCATACGAATAATTCGCACTCCATCACACCCCAACCAGAAAATTATGTTTCCGCGGAATAGAAAATGTTTCCTCATCATACGAACAATTTGTTCCATCACACCCCACCAAAAAAGATGCTTCCACGCATGAAATTTTTTGCATGCTAATATCACATTAATTGTTGGATTTCAAGATATTATCATATTTTACCAGACAAATCTGCAAAAGGGGGGATTTGATGCAATCTATGATGCAGAGTTAGAAAACAGATCACAGAGTTAGGAAGGAGAGTAGTAATTAGATTTATACTGGACGTACTGTTACCAAAAAATTATTGGACGAGCCGTGTCCTTAAAAAAAAAGGACGAGCAGCGTGCCCCATTCCTTCCTCGAAATAAAGAGGAAAAAACAAAAAATAAATTAAATGTCATGAGATAAAGATGTCCTAGTCGGATAGTCTTGTTTTGTTTGAATGAAGAGGTCATTAGTTTGATTCATGTCGCTCATATTGCTTTTTGAAGTTTAAAAAGAAAGAGAGAAAAAGCGAGAGCGTCGTTTATGGCCGGTATCAGGACGATGTATTTTTAGGAAAGACCATCCTACCCTTTATTATGAAGCGGTATGGAGAGCAGCCATCGATGTCTGTGTGTGTGTGTGGGGGGGGGGGGGGGTGGTGTCCCAAAGCAGAAATGTAATTTTTTTACTTTGACCTTTAAGAATTTAGATTAGCTTGTAGCAAAATGAAAACTAAATCCTATTTTACTCTCAAGACCATATGATATTTACACCACCTAAATCATTTTACATCAAAACTTATAGGCTGGGGTGGCATATAGAGAGCCTGGCCAGAAATTAATTTGTTGAAGATATTTTATGCTGGGATGGCATATGGGAGTTGGGATAGTGATAATTTTCTTACAAGTAAGCTTGTTTGTCGGGCAACTGCATTTTTCTTTATTCCTTGCTACAGGTCACTTTATTGAGAGAAAGGCAGAAGAGTGGCCAAAGAACAACATATCATGAAACTTACGTCCTTTAACAATTAAAGACTAGAAGAATACGCTGCTGCGTTGTTCTACTTTTCTGCCGTTTATTTATTTTTGTTGATTCACGAATAGATTCTTTGTTGCTCTAATTTGTGGGCTGGCGGTGTTGTGCATTTCATGGGCCTTTTTTGTTTTTTGGTGAAACCTTGCACGGCGAGATAAGATCCAGTAGAATCTGCTACTTGTTCAGCCTCCAAACGAGTGATTTGAATTCGATCAGGCTCACAAAGAAATGATACATATTCTTGTGGACTATGGTGTGTTGAAGAAGGTGACCAATCCTAAAGACGGCGGTCGTCCCTATCGAGCACCGCCGCTAGTGGTGCTGGCCTATGTTTGGTCCGGGGAGGCGGTGATGCCGCTCGGCGCCCGTGTGGTGGTACATCACTTTGACATGCATGGATAGTTGGCCGCACCACTAATGTACCTTATACCAGATGTACATAAGCGACAGTAACCAATTATTTTATACCACCCAGATGTACATTAGCACCACGTACACTTTTTTTACTCGTAAAAAATAAGTGACACATACCCATGACGTTTGTGACACATTAATTGGATGGTTGACCCAAACGGCAAACATATCACAACTCACACACTAACAGACGTGGTCCACATGACCCTCCCAGCCGGAGCGCTCACAGCCCTCACAATCCACGGAGCTTAGGCATATGTGCTATGCTATCTAAAAAATCCAAGTAATCAAAAATTGTAAATATATATAAAGATTTATTGCATGCATATGAGTTGCGCGTGTTACTTAATGGGAAGACATTCTTAGACACTCGATCTATTATCCAAGTTCTAGATTGAGGTGGGGTGCTGACTGCTTATCACTCAATTTTGGAAAAGATAACATACATTAAGTTGGTTACTTCTGAAGATCCGTTTTCTAGATTCAATCCAATGGATTGCATTTCAGTTAGTACCAATATATCATTTATTCCATATTTTTAGTTGTTGTTTTTTTTTTTTTTTTGGTAAATTTTTTAAAATTATAGTAATTGGAGTGGAACAGAGACA